>JAVTVY010008584.1:0-49417 GCA_036873755.1 Hanleya hanleyi
TCAATGGAAGTGGCATCCCCTCTTGAAGATGCACCCAACCAGGCCACTAATATAGGGTCAAGTCTATACTTAGATATCTTGGGAGCACAGAAAACTATATGGCACACAAATAACATCTTCCTGGCCAAAATTACATTTCATGAGATTGAGAGCACATGTAAACTCCCCCTCAGCAGCTACATGTCATGTAGTATTGGGTATAAGTCCACCATTCCAACTTAAATTCTTAGACAATACATTTACAGATTAACCCCCACTCGCGGACATAAGTTCCAGCTTGAAGTTGTGGTTTGTATCCTTTCCCTCTGCTTTGTATGGCTACAAATGATCATCAATGGTAAGAGTAATGGTCCTATCTTGGAATAGTTTGATGATAATTTGATGTATATATTCACCATATTTATACCACTTATCTATGGTAACAATCTACCCTATGCTGTAGATATAGGCAGGAGAGCCATGGATACATGTACTTGTATATGCCACGAGTCATGCATTAATGCACCATAATGCTTTGTCTGGCATAAGTTTTCACATAAAAAATATGCCAGGCAAAAGAATAATTGTGGATATAATATACAACATGTCGTATTTTAGATCAATGGCTAACAACTTACTTTGTCAACACAAATAGCCTGAATAAAAACTTCTAGATATTGCAAAAAAAATAAATAAAAACAAAGTTCGGGGAAACAAGAAAATTTGGGGTGGGCAGTCATGATAAACGGCCTAATTAGGGGAGAGTGAGTGAGTGAATATGATTTAATGTCGCTTTCAACTATATTTCAGCCATATCACGGCCTAATTAGGGGAAGTTCATGTCCATGTACAATGTATCTTCCAAAAATAAATAGTTAATACATGCATGAATGTTCCATCAAAGCCAGTGCTTCATCTTGACTGTTTCAATTAGCTGGGAAGACTCTTCTGAAATGAAGTATCAAAATATCCCCTTGATCATCACAGGCTATGCAGCATGCAGGCTTAATATTCTCCTAGCAGATATAGGCCTACAGCTGCAGGATGGCAATCACTTTACCCCTTGATGAGAGAGCAAAGATTCAAGGTAACATGCTCTGTGCAATGATTGTTCAGCCTCAAAGGATTGTAGGCTAATAGCTTTTGAAGGCCATAACATTTATATTGCACTACAAAACTGGACAGAGGGAGCAGCTTCTTGTACATGTATTCCCAAATGTAGTATAACATTCCCTCTACAAGCTACACAGCAGGGTTAGATCCAGGAATTTGAAAGTCAGAAAGTCCATAATTTGCCATACATATGATAAAACAGGATGGCTTTGTTTCACCCTCAGCAAACTTTATCATTGTTGCTCACAGGCTAATCTGTAGAATGATACCACATCTTTCTTTGTTCTGCTGGGTTATTGCACCAGGCTGACTTAATTGGTTGATGTAGGATATTTCACCATCAGTGGCAATTTGACCTAAATTTGAAGCCTGATTTGATCTGTGATGAAATGTTTGGGTGTGAAATAGGATACACGTTAAAGGCCACAGTTTACCTATAACAATATACTTACTTGTGTGTATTAAGAATGGCAAGTTGGTAATAGCAGTGTAGATAAATGCACTAATAAATGATGGAAAATTAGCATTTCCTATTTCATTATCCCATCACGTTTTGTACTGTGTTATATACAATGTATACAGTGAAACATACAGCCAAGGGTTCCCATTGGGCATGACAGTGCACTCGCTGAACTATCAATAAATAATAATAAAAATAATTATAAATCAAATTTTCATCAGAATTCGGTCAGCTCAGATCTTGCTGGTAACAATGCCCTAATGCACGTTCATGCCAAAAATAAAGGTTCTAATGTCAATGGTTCTCCTTATTTTGCCAACGAAAGGATTCGGATGGACTGACTGACTCATTACCGGACAATTTGCGATCTGTAGCCTACTTCGTAGGAACATTTGACCATAGGGATTTTTTTTTATTCTTGCAACATTTACTGTCGGTTCATGGTCAAGTTCACTTTTTGGCTGTTTCAAGTATGTTTTCAGAAATAAAATCATTTGATTTTATGCAAAAATCATTTGATTCTATACTCGACACTGTGTCCTTTTTACGGACACTGTGGGACCCTAGATCTAACCCTGCACAGTGAGTGAGTGAATATGATTTAACATAGCTTTCAGGGTGAGAGAGAGAGAATTAAGATTCAACGTCTCTTTGCATTATTTCAGTCATATCACAATGAACCAATTAAGCACCACCCAGCCAAGTTGTGTTCCTGCTGCTTCAAAGATAACACAACATAGCTTTCAGCAACATTTTAAAAAATATTTCACTCATATCACACCCAGGACCTGTCAGGTGAGGTCCTATTCTTTTTTAGACCCGAAAACCCCATGGGTGCCACAGTTAGTCGCCACTTACAACAAGCTGTTTGAGGAGCTGAGGCCCGTCATTCTTTCTTTCCAACAAAGGTTTTTCTTTCATTTGAGTTCCCCTTTAAGGTTCAACATTTGGGTTCAACATTAATGTTCAACATTTGGGTTCCACTTTAAGGTTCAAAATTTGGGTTCCCCTTTAAGGTTCAACATTGGGGTCCCCTTTAAGGTTCAACATTTGGGTTCCAAAGTGCAAATATTTGATGTGAAATTATTGGTGAGGAAATTGGAGAATAAATTTTCACAAACTTCTTCATTTAAATTGAAGTAATTCAAATATGGTAATCAGAATATAAAAATTATCACATCGTTCTAATTACCTGGGGAGGAACTTCTATAATGAGTACACTTGTCCCTCATTATAACGCTGAAGTTGGGAGACAAAATAATATCAGCACTATAGGTGAGTTGCACTATAGTGAGTCTTCATAATAGCAGTATACATATACTGGAGGACATATCATTGACAGCGCTATACTGAAAGCAGCATTATAATCAACCATGTTATAATGAGGGACAAGTGTACATAACTCATTTTCAACCGAGCAAAACCTGACCAGTGAGTGAGTAACGATTGAGTGAGTACATGTAGTAGGGTTTAACGTCTTTTTCAACATTGTTTCAGTCATGTTTCAGACGGTGCCTACATGTGCCAGAACACGAAAGTGCTCAGTTCCCATTACCCTGGACACTGATCAGCCCAGCCAGTACAGCACCTGGTCACCCATCAAAGTATTGACGTTGCTTAACTTCGGTGATCTGATGAGTGAGTAAATATATATACTATATACCATCGCTTTCAACTAGGTTTCAGTCATATAACGACGTTGGGTCCTATTCCTTTTCACACCCGGGAAGCCCACGGGTACCTTAGTTAGTCGCCCCTTACGACAACCTGTTTGAGGAGCTGGGGCCTATTCCCACCATGACCTGCGGTGTGCATGACAACATCCTAAGAAAGCCCATGGGGCGCAGAACCCGACAAGGTATCTAATATCTTATCACCACAGCCCGCGGCCCCACAATTCACCTCGGCTAATGTATCAGCAATTGCCGAGGTCAATTCTGTGGCATAAGCAGTTCACCACAGCATTGTTTAACCCTTTCACCGATTATTTCCCCTGACAAAAGTGACCTGCTGACGATCAATTCCCTGAGAACTGTTAAAATTTGTATATGTTGTCTTTGGAATGTTAGAAAACGTGTTTGCGTCTGAGATTTGTAGAAAAACATAGGGACCCCGTCTCCACAATGAACACTCCGGTGTTATTTGCTCCAGTTTTATAGCAAAATAAATCAAATAGCATACAAAATTAGGTTTTACTTCAAGAGAATGCGCTTTCTCGACTTGAAAACGTCAAAATTCAACGGAGAAATCGTCTTTTTTCGATCGCATTTGACAGTGTTTATCTTGAGTTGTACTCGGCCATTTGCAATGTTTGACCTCTCATTGGAAAGTGTGGGCTTTCCCCTTTCTGTACATCACATGACCTGGGACGGATGGCAAAAATAAAACGGAGGATACAATTGGATTGAAAATGATGTAATTCCATTTTTCCAGCCACTGTCTACGCGCTTCTTATCTGTTGGCGGATGGAGGTCACGTGGGCGAAATTACGCATACCGATTGGCTCGTCGTCCGAAGGCAACATCTTGGGCGAAATAGAAAGTTGGTTGTCAAACTTTGTGGATCAAGACTCGTAAAAATATGGAAATAAACTTTGCCGGTTGTCGTTGGCAGTTTTAATCGTCTGGGGAATATTCACCACGCTTTACCAGTCGTGTAACATCAAAAATACAGGAGTTAGGATGAGGTTTTCGATGATTTTTTTTCATTTCTGCGGCTTGCTGCCGAGAGGCCCGTCACACGGTATGTGGAAAAAACGCATTTTTCGCTCCGATTTTTTTCGTTCAACATCTAATTTTGCTTTATTTCTTTTGCGGAACAAACAAACAATTTCGAGAATCAAATTGATCAAGGTTTTGACTTTCCAGAAGTATACAGTGTTTGATAGGTTTCCGTTAAAACGAATGCAAAAAAATAAAAATGCTGTACCCATCGTGATGGCCAACAGGTTTAACTCTTTGCCCCATGGAGGCTTACTACCATTGCCCCATGGTGACGCCATTTGACGCCCCTTCCTAGTCCATGATGACGCCATTTGACGCCTTATGTAATAAATTAATTAATTAACCTCATTAAATAATATTTTATTTCAGAAAATATTAATCATGCTAAATTATTGGTCACTGTAAAAATAATATAAAAAAATAATAAACCTTTGACCCCAGCCCTCCAATAGATATGTACCTGTCAATTAACAGGTGATCACCAAAAAGGTCTATGGGGCAGCCTAGAAAAGCCTGTATGGTTTAGAACAGGGTGTCAAATGGCGTCAACATGGGGCAAAGAGTTAAAGCTAACCCGATCAACCGGGGATGGTCGTACGAGTGGCACTCTCGTTATCCCCGTACACCGGGTTTAATCGGTGAAAGGGTTAATGGTCTTGAATAGGAATTGTTTTAATATGACATTATATTTGACGAGGTGAGATGTCCACCAGGCATCTCGGAACCTTAATGCTGTGGAGTTGCAGATCTATATCTTAATTTTTGTAGTTTCCATGTGGTTTATAACCATCAGCTGGTCTATCCCAATAGCTGTGGATACAATCCTGATAACCTGGCAGTAACTTAGGGTTGAGAAGAGGGATGTTATGATGTATTTGGTGATAGATAATATCTTATCCATATGGTCTAACAGACTAGGTAAGTAAATATGACAGGAATATCAGGGCGCTGGGAGGTCAGAAGATCAAAGCCATATGGTAAAATAGTACATTGTAGCAGGTTCATGTGCTTGTCCATTATTACACAGGAAACATACAACCCATTCAGGATATTCCCCTATAATAATCTGCAAAACCATGCAGGATTAACACAAAACCAGGATTAACACAAAACCACGCAGGATTAACACAAAACCATGCAGGATTAACAGGATGGGATCATTCATCCCAAATGATGATCGACATAAGCTGCAGACGTGATGTGCTTCAGCAATGTTATATTCTCCCAGAGGGTCATTGATGATTTCTCCTAAAAACAATCCCATGTTAACCTACATGTACATGTAATCAAGGGATGAAAATTCGGGGAGTTAGTCATGCAAGGATCTTTAAACCGGGGACACTGCATGGCATGCAATACAGCCTGTCAGGTTGCTTTTCCAGGTTCAACAAAGGTTACCTACATGTAGTCGCCTATTGTGTTTTCCTTACATGAGGAACAGGCAGAAAATTCCCACATTGAAGAAGGAAAATTGAAGATGGCAGCTCTGTTGGGATGTATTTTCGTTCTTTGGGCTGAGACTTTTCATCTAATGATCAATTTGATATGGGAGCCTCTTAATACATGTATCACAATGGGGGGCAGGATTACATGTACCACAATGGGGGGCAGGATTACATGTACCACAATGGGGGGGGCAGGATTACATGTATCACAATGGGGGGCAGGATTGGGCAGGATTACATGTACCACAATAGGTTACATGTACCACAATGGGGGCAGGATTACATGTACCACAATGGGGGGCAGGATTACATGTACCACAATGGGGGCAGGATTACATGTACCACAATGGGGCAGGATTACATGTACCAAGGGCAGGATTACATGTACCACAATGGGGGGGGCAGGATTACATGTACCACAATGGGGGCAGGATTACATGTACCACAATGGGGGCAGGATTACATGTACCACAATGGGGGGCAGGATTACATGTACCACAATGGGGGGGGGGCAGGATTACATGTACCACAATGGGGCAGGATTACATGTATCACAATGGGGCATGATTCCTACAGATTGGCAACAACCAAATTCTTTCACGGTCATTTTCACTTATTTTAACTGAAAAGCTTTCCTATGTTCTGTTAAAATGTCATAAAACAAGAACTTCTATAGTTGTTACAACTATGTGTGGTAATAGTTCTGTAGGTTATTGTTTTATTTTCCTACGAAGTAGGTTACAGATCGCAAATTGTCCGGTAATGAGTGAGTGAGTCAGTCCATCCGAATCCTTTCGTCGGCAAAATAAGGAGAACCGTTGAGATTAGAACCTTGATTTTTGGCATGAACGTGCATTAGGGCATTGTTACCAGCAAGTTCTGATCTGAAATAATTCTGATTAAAATTAGATTTATAATTAACACTTCAGTATATTGTTATATATATGTAAGCTGTAGCCTGTAACGTGTAGGCTATCCTGTTTCACATCCAAACTATGTATGTCATCATTGCCAAGAAAACTGTGGTCCGTTTTGCTCCAGCGTTTTATCGCATTTAATGAGTAGGCCTATCAGTTACACTCCGGCTAAAAATACCCTACTGCATATACCCTCAAAAATTCAGCGCTGTTTGCACAACGAAGCTGAGGTGGTTTAACGTTATCATAAAGAAAATCAACGATCAACTGCCATAGAATATAATGTGAAACAAGGAAACCGGAATAGTACATTCATCAGATTGCCGATACCCAAAATGTGTTGTCTCATATATCTAAATAACAACGTGATGTAGAGACGCTATTTATTCGTCTTTGTACCGGTTATGCTCAGGAAAATCACATAGAATCATTATTATCTTGTGCATAAAAGGTGTTGGTCTCGAGTTGAATTACCGTAAACTACATAAATGCTACCTTTCTATACTATAGTACTATATATAAAAAATTGGTGTATTGTTGGGAAAATAATGTGATTTAAAAAGTTGTTTTGATCCTGGACAAGGGCACTAAAAACCACTAAAGAGATGTAGATGTATTTTCACACGTAAAGCTTGAAATCTAGTGAACTTATATTATTCAATCTGTTTCCTTAAAAAAAAATGTAAAACTAAATCGGTGATCGTTATTTATTTTGGAACGAAGGCGCATTAGGAGACTGTTACCAACAAGTTCTGAGCTGACCTATTTTTGATGGAAATTTCTGGTGATTTATGATGAAAATCAGTGCCCAGCTTAATATAGGCAGGATTTCAACTGGGGGTGGGGATTTCCAAGAGTTCAGTTCGTGTTCGAGTCCTAATGCCTACTGTACTTCGTAGGTCCTGTGACGTTAGTCACACTGCTCATGTTGGGTATATGAGAAGTCAAAACTTATACAGAGAGCTTTTTAAAACGTCATCGCTTGCCTCCCATTGTTTTTGGAACGTCATGACGTTACAGTGGTCCTCGTTCATTCATCCGACGTAGCATGACATCACATTTGAATAAAACTTGAATGAAGGGGAGCACTATAACGTCATAACGTTCTAAGAACCAAGAGAGACAGATTTACAACAGGATAACTTAAATATTGTTATTAATACAAATTTTGCAAACTATATTTGCCCCAAAAATGTATAAAAGTTATGTCACATAAGACAAGATGTATATAAGCAACAATTTAGATAAAATTAAAAGCTTTGCAGTTCACCTTGAAATGTGATAAAATTGTGATGCTCAGATTACTGCATGGTGCTGGATTAAATTTAATTTATTTCTTTGTTCATATTCGCAAATGCTGCCAACGAAAACATATTGACTGACCATTTCTTGACAATATCAAGTCAGTTTGATAAATGAACTGACATTGCTTCATAAAAAAAAAAGTTTTCTTAAATCTTTTCTGATTTTGCAGAAATTACAAGGGAATTACGATGTCAAATTTGCTACTCCATTGCCTCTCTTCGATCCTCTGCACACAGGACTAATTTAGATTCTCATCCAGGCAGACAACGCCAAGGAGTTCCCCATCATGCAACAATATGGCTTCGCAATATTATGAGAGCCTACAATGACATTATTGTGTAAGGACTGATGATTAAGAAGAACACAGAAGAGCATGTGTAACAAAGAGGTAACATAAGGACTAAATATAATGAAGGCAACTTCTAAAAATAAGAAAAACTGGGATATTTTTAGAATGGCATTTCAGCCCAACAGAAGAATATTTGTTTTTCGGAGAGGAAACCTTTCAGTATGTGTACATGTATGGAGAACAAATGTGCCTTTACAATATTAGTCTGGGGAAATGGTGATCATGTGTATCCTCATTGATTAGCTTAAAGCAAGCAGTAATTCACACATTTCTAAATTATAAGTCAATTGACCCGGTCTTAATTCTGCTTTTTCGATCATTTAGAGAAAACAAATATTTTTACTCTCGGCTTACGCCTTTCATCATATTAGCTATTCTTATGAAATGTTTCTGGCAATGGAAGGGCAGGACAAAGTTAAAACTCCGCTTACATGTACCAGCATCATTCTATATACCGATGCCTCGTTATAACATCATGTCTTTTCAAAACCAGAGCAAAGTGCCATCATGAAGACAAATCAGAATACTAATGTGCAAGTGAGTAGGATTTTAACATCACTTTCAACAGTTGCTCATATCTCGATGAACCAGCCACATTATCCTGACCAGGGTAAACCAGTCCTTGATCTATCATCATCCTGCTGAGCGCCAAATAAGTAAAATACATTATACATTCCAAAGTTTTTTGGCAATGTCTCGGCCAGAATACATTATACTAATTGTCTGACTGAAATTTATTCATATGTGCAATGATTATAGTGGATGACCAACAGGCTCAAGACAAAAAAAAAGTATCGAGGTGACATTATCGCGTCATGGTATGTCCATCTCTTGTGTTCGTAAAATCTGCATGAACTGTTAATCACTCTCCAATGCGTTGGCAGTTTTGAGGAGAGCGATTAAAAGCTCTCCTGGGGCAGCCTCCCACTCGCCTAGATTTTGTATCGCGAGAGTGATTCATTAATGTTGGTATTACTCTTGAACACATATTTATTTTCCAGGAAAGCGACACTCTCCTTAAAAATGAGCGACTGGATTTGATCCGTCTACATGTAGCTGTACATTATTTTTTCAAGTTTGTTAAAACCTGTACGCATGCAATCAAATTAATAATATAAAACAATCAAAAATAAATTCACAGCTTACTTGGTTATCGTTAGCTGAACTTCTCTGCGAATGTGTAACTGACGTGCCCAGTGGGTTCTGTTCCCGAATGAACAAAGTCTATAATTTCATTTCAAATTATAGCATCTCTCGATGTGCAAGCCAATAGCAGTGTGAGATATTTCCTGCCACCAAATTGTCCATTCAAACATATTGTACATGATATATTTACATACATGTACATGTATTCATTGTATTCAACATTAGATGCAATATACATGTATCAGAATAATTACCCATTCAACAGAGATACAGGTAATTATTGGGCATTGTTAACACATCAACCCCCCTGTCATGTTCTTCAGCTAAATTAAATTTACCAATGACAAGAGATTCAATAACGGGCAAGCTGTCATAAAAAGCTGAATGCCAGTCGGTGTGTGTGCAAACAAATGACACAACTGATGCTCTATGGATTGAATATTCTATGACAGTTTTTGTCATCTTTAATTAAGTTTTTCACAAACTTGACAGGACAGCATGATATCAGAAACCAACAAAGGATGAAGGTGAAGAGTTTACCAGACAGACAACATCACCTTCTACTGTCAGATAGACATGTACAGCTTGTGTGTGCCTGTACCACTCAGACAATCAACATAGATGTACACAAAACATGTACATGTACCACTTAAGTAACTAGTCAACACACATGTACCTCTGAGTCAATCAACACACATGTACCTCTGAGTCAATCAACACACATGTACCTCTGAGTCAATCAACACACATGTACCTCTGAGCCAATCAACACACATGTACCTCTGAGTCAATCAACACACATGTACCTCTGAGCCAATCAACACACATGTACCTCCGAGTCAATCAACACACATGTACGTCTGAGCCAATAAACAAATATGTTACTGTCAGCCAATCAACATACAGGTACATGTATCTCTCAGCCAATCAACATACATGTCCCTCTCAGCCAATCAACATCATCATTATCAAACAGAGTGGGCTCGGGATAACAGTTAGCAGTCGTCAAGGTGGCATATATATTTATTATTTAAAGATGTACCAGGTTTTGAAGAGTACTGAGCATCTTACCAGAAAAGAATAGAAAAATCATCTCCAAATTTCGAACAGCTAATCACAGACTACCTATAGTAACGGGTTGTTGGCAAAATATTCCGATAAACAAGAGAATTTGCCAAATCTGTAATTCCAAATCAATAGGAGATGAGTTACATTTTATATTTGATTGTTCAGCTCTACAGAACCTGAGACAAAAATATTTACCAGAGTATGTTACAAATCATAATTACGTGCCTAGGGCTATTATATTAAGAAAATTATTACAGAATAACACCAAAAATATTTTGATGAAATTGTGAATATTTATTAAGATAGCATTACAAGTTCAAGGTTAACATTAATAATATTATAATGCATGCGAATGTTATATTTTCCGCCATCTTCAAACTGAATCAAATATTGTACCTCGCGTACCACCTTGTGGTTTTTCGAGTGAATAAACTATTATCAGTTATGCGCATAAACAGGACGATCTAAAGGGCACTATTAGAAATTACTGAGCATGTAATAAATTGTTCATTAATTCTTCAGTTAGATTCTATCACTCTCATGCTTTTTTGGCCCAAAGCATCAGTCACAGGTTGTTGTTACACCTATGGTCTGGGAGGTAACAGACAGAATGGTGTACGAAGATCATGGTAAGTTAATCCCTTTTATCAAAATTCAATCACCCCACTGGGACAAAAATCAATCGGTGGTTGTGAATTAGATCACTCTTTAGAATCAATGAAATAACGAAGAAATAATATGGATTATGTGCATGATGTTTTCGATTAATTTTGTCAGCTTCCTGCCGAAATAAATTTGATCGCCCCCAGATTTTATGGTGGGAAACTTCACTTCGTGAAGGATTATCATACTTTTAAGCAATACCCAGCAGCATATAAAGAATACAGTCCTTCAAGTGGTTCACAATGAAAAGATAAGAGGAAATTTGCCAAAATGTAGGAGACTGAATTCTCACTGAATGCGGTCATAGTGGTGGTGATTGAGAGTCCCTTCTGCTGCTTGCTTCAACAAAGAGACATTTATATGTTTTCTGAAATATACAATTCCTATAATGCCAAGGAAATATAGGAGTCGCTTAAAGACCCGAGAATATTTATAACAAATATTGCATCCTTCTTTGACCCTATAGACCCTACCACTCAGAATTTTTCTTTCTTCTTGATTAAGCAATATTCCAAAGTAAGAACTACATGTATGAACTTCTGCTCAGTTGATCTCAGCCAATCAAATGACATTTTTTTTTCTCTCTTTACATATGGCAAACAAAAGCATTATTCAAAAAGACACAAAACACTAATGATTCATGCTTGTGAAGCTAGAAATAAATTTAACATGTTTAGAAAGACTTATCTCCAAGAATATTTACATTGTACAAATTTATATATTCTCGATGGCCGTGCTTCAATTCGATCGATTGCTAAATCGTGTACTTTGAGAATGTCTGTAAATACGTAGCTTTTTGGCATCAGCCCTGCAGGAACGCAATCACAGAAGCATGTGCAGCAAAGAAGATTCATTAAAAATGTCAAAATTGTGTAATAATGTGTGATGATGTGATGCCATCTAAATACAGCCACATTTTCTTCCTCTCAAACGTGCTTGGCTTACAAATTTGGTTCAGTGAGAAAACAATTCCCAATTTGCTGTGGATTGAACTTTGCTATTTGATGGCTCCATGTGTATTCTACCGAAAGCCCTCATTAATGAGAGATGATATTCGTCCAACATTTTTTTCCATGCTATCAATATCATAAACTCTGTCCATGCGATGGAGCAATTCAGTCGTTATTTATGGTATAACGTGCAGCCTTGAGGCGCTAGATAGATGAATAATTCATGACATGGACATGTAACAAAAATAATGGATAGTTCTCATGTCCTTGCAACAGAAAGATTATTACGAAGATTGTACATGTATTAGCGTTGAATAGCATCACTCTCATCCACAATTAAACGCAAATTGTTTCGTTTGCATTCACACATGTACATATCTAATTAACTGGAGTATCATCAATTCCACACCAACTTGTCAAACGCAGACAAAGAAACTAACAAACTGCCAGAATGCACGCAGCCACAATTTTGCATAGATTCATATTTCAAGTTAAACACTACACTAACGTTCCGTCATTTACCTTGACCTACATGTAATGAATAGGGTAAATCGTTCAAACTGTAAATGCATGTGATGTCGTGTAGCCAATCAAGATAAGAGCTTGCATATTTTTGGACCCTTTTGGCAACATTCTATTTTAATAAATTTGACCACCCCCTGCTTTAAGGGGGAAAATTTCACTTCCTTTAAATGGACATTAACCCTTGTCCTGTTAACTCCGTGTACACGCCGCTCGACTGTCAAGTTCCCAGTGTCGACTCCGGATACATGTATATACGTTCCGAGAAACTGTCGGACGTTTGATCGTTTTTCGAAAGAATTTGGAGCCACGTGTGAAAAAATCAAACCAGACACAGCTTACTCCAACTATAACGTATTATTTCATTAATTATTTCACGTGAGTTCGGTGTTTATTATTAAAAAAGACACTTATTTATGTGAAGATCGTCTACAAATGAAAAACAGAGCGTCATTTATTCAGAAAAGTTTGTTGAAACGCGTAAAAACGCACCTTGTTTACAAGCTTCTCCAACGAAAACCCGGAAGGCAATCCCAACGTTAAAGATGTCAAAATTGAAGGGCAACAACTCTGCTTTCATTCTTTACAACCTTTCTCGTGTCACGTAGTCGTAGTAAAAATGCGTCGATTTTATTGGGTGAAATGGTCATGTGTTTCGAGTCCTTTCCATTCAACTCCAATAAACCCGGGAAAATGCTGATCACCTGACGTAAGCCGACTTCCTGATTGGTCAAACTGCTTCAACTGCTCAAGCATAAAATATTCACGAGTTACGCATGCACCCTGGCTGATTTCGACGGAGTCAGAATGGTGCTTGGTTTCGCTGAGGGAAGCCACACTTCCCGTAAACAAAAGGATTTTTACCGATTTACTTGGAATATTCAATAAATATTCAATAATCGTTATGCTACGAGCAACCAGGAATACATACTTTGACATCTATAAGGATTGAGACGAGTTATTAAGTGGAGATGAAGCAAAACAGACCATCCATCGGTAGTACTCTGAACGTGATAGAATTCTAACGTGAGGTTTACGGTACACAATTTTTGCCGAATTATGATTCCTATATATTTCTAAAGCTGTAAAATGCCAAATATTTTCTGAGTGTATGTTCAGTGTTTCAAATTGATGTATCGTGCATCAAATACCATCCATTATTTCAATTTATTTATAAATTTCAACGACCAGACAGTCGCCTCTTTTGAGCCCATTTTCAACAGTTCAACTCTGCTTGACAGTCTGGCACTCACACTTTGACCAGCGTATAACTGGCCGACAGGACAAGGGTTAAACACAGGTTGCATGGAGATGCCAGCAAACTAAAAGAAGACGAGAGCAACTGGAACTCATTTATGCACATTTTAAGCTCAGGTATTTTTAATCCTGACCTGTCAAATCTAGGGCTACAATCAGATGGTATAATAACCCATTTTCCTTGCTCGTGTGTAATTTTGTTGGCATACATGTACCAGAGATATTGTTTTCCTTTGAATTTACTTACCATCATTTATTTTCTAATACCATCACTTATGTAATTCAAAGAGCACAATTCTACAGTAATCCCACTATCAAAATATTCAATCCCCCCAACTTCGGGGACAAAATTCTACATGTATCAGCTGCTCTAATAAATCTGATCACCCTCTAAAATCATTGAATTAATGGAGATTTACATACATCATTTTCAACCACTTGGTCAACTTTCTGTAATACATTTGATGATCACCGTTGACTTTATAGTAGAGAATTTCACTTCTTGTGATAGAATTATGTAAATGAATTTCCAAGCTTGGACTCCTGTAACATCCAATGTTGTGACATCATGGGATAACCGTGCATCATGAGATACATGTATCTTCCATATTTCAGAGGACCTGATTGGTCAATTCAAATTTTCAAACAGAAATCCAGAATTTTCATTGGCCAATGGAGAAAATTGGAATAAAATCCGGCCAATCATAGAGTTTCTGTTAAGGTCCATTATTTCCTCCTCTACAATTTGATCTGAGGAGAGTGCAAAAATGCTCCCCTCAACAGGCCTTATTTTTTCAAAATCTGGCGTGAACGATTTACCGTTCGCGTGATTTTTAGCGTACGTAACCGATCGTTCGGTTACGCACCAACCTCGTTGCGTAACCGATCGGTTACGTGAAAGGTTACGTAAATTTTCGAAACAATTTGGAGCCACGTGTGGAAAAATCAAACCAGACACGGCTTACTCCAAATAAAACGTATTATTTCATTAATTATTTCACGTGAGTTCGGTGTTTATTACTAAAAAATACGCTTAGTTATGTGAAGATCGTCTACAAATGTAAAACAGAGCGTCATTTATTCAGAAAAGTTTGTTGAAACGCGTAAAACGCACCTTGTTTACAAGCTTCTGCAACGAAATCCCGGAAGCCCCTCCCCACGTTAAAGATATCAAATTGAAGGGCAACAACTCTGCTTTCATTTCAACACAACCTTATTTCAGGTCAATAGTAAAAATGCGTCGATTTTATTGGGTGAAAATGGTCATGTGTTTCGAATCCTTCTCATTCAACCCCAATAAACCCGCGAAAATGCTGGTCACCTGACGTAACCCGACTTCCTGATTGGTCAAACTGCCCCAACTGCTCATTAACATAAAATATCGTTAAATGTCGTTTGGTTTTGCTGAGGTAAGCCACACGTCGCGTAAACGAAAGGATTTTTACCGATTCACTTGGAATTTTTAATAAATATTCAATATTCGTTATGCTACGAGTAACCAGGAATACATACCGTGACATCTATAAGAATTCAGACGAGTTATTTAGTCGAGATGAAGCAAAACAGACCGTCTATCGGCATCGGTAGTATTCTGAACGTGATAAAATTCCAGTGCTTACGTGAGTTTTACGGTACATTATTTTTGCCGAAATGCGATTCCTAAATATTTCTAAAGCTGTAAAATGCCAAATATGTTCTGAATGTATGTTCAGGGTTTCAAAATGATTTATTGTGCATCAAATAACATCCATTATTTCAATTTATTGGTCAATTCCAACGACCGACAGTCTCCACTTCTCGGCAAATAGTTTCAGTGCCGACCTATTTCCATCTGGGCATGCGTAATTGTCTGGCCAGTGAAAACGAAACCACTCCGACACAAACAATTTAACTAGGCCATAAGCAATTCATGATTTATCAAACAACCACGGCCATGTAAATTAGCCTGCCAGTCGACAAAAGGAGAAAGAGAAAGTGGACGGTATACGCGGAAATATCGCTGTCGCCACTTTTTATTTTATTTTCACTTTGTGCAGACAGACAATGCCGACTTGTGACTTGCTGGCAGATAAAATTCGCCCCACGTGAACGGTGACCGTTCGCGTAAAATATGATTTGCGTAACCTTCACGTAACCTGAACGAGCGTTCGCGTCAAAAAATAAGGCCTGCCTCAATGATCAATTATCTATGCTATTGTGTCACTCTTCTCATCTTTCCAAAAAGTCTACAAATTGTATTGAGGAGCGACATGTATTATTGGCTCTCCTGCTTTTCAAACACGAAGCCATCAGACAAGAAAGTGTCCACTACTGTACATGTATTTCACAAACATGTACATGTCACCAGGGATTCATAGAAGTCCAAATTACGTCAATTACAGTCAAATTGAGTTAAAATAAAATTTATCTGCATTTTTTCACCTAAAATTGAGTATATAATTTTTTTACAAACCAGGGTCATTTTTTCCCCCCGAAGTTGAGTATATATGGGTCATTTTTTTTCCCCCGAAGTTGAGTATATATTTTTTTCACAAACCAGGGTAAATGTTATCTTCTTTGAACCTTGTCTACTGTTACCAATGCATGTATATTTAACCTTTTGTGTAATTAAAATCATTTTGTGTTGTTGATTGCGTTTCATACTCATACCAAATCATACTGGTTTATAAAATAGTTACACGATGATTGTATTGGATTCCACAAATAGTAGGAGTCTTGATGATGATATTGTTTTTATGGAATATTGTTAACAAAAAAACGAAACACTTCAAAAACGCTTGCAAGCGACCGTCTATGTCGCGGCAGGAAGAGTTCACTCCCTTGTCATGTGCTCAAAACGCACGCTGTACGGTCGTGTCAACTTTGATCAAACCAAAGTGAAAATGATACAGTATTACTATCTTCTCAAGACAGACCACACAAAGAAATACTTACGATTGGCATTCTATGAAAACAACGTGTGTTTATTCAGTTTCGTTTGTATCTCCCTCCGTTGGAACTTGGAAGGAACGAAAACGAAATCAAACAAAAATGGCGACTCGTTGAGGGCCCCTCGTTGATTGTTCGAGTGAAATTACGGTTAGTAAGTATTCGGAATTCTTTCACGGAAATATACGTCGATGTAACTAAAATTACCTCGGATAAATCAGTCTCGAATGAATATATCCCGTTAACAGACTAAGTCGCCCGAGGTAAATTCAGAGCAGTTGACGGAGTTTGCATTTGACGTTGTTGTTGCTGCCGACAGATTCACATGTGCTTCTGCGACCATGAGATGATTTCCCGACAACCGGGTATTGAAACTTCGAATTTACGAAGCTTGAAAATTCAGTTCCCGAAGCTTGAAAATTCAGTTTCCAACACACAAATTGAGTATAAATATTTTTTTGAAACTGAACTGTTGATTTTTTACTAAAAAAAAATGAGTTTTGAACTGAAAAATTGAGTTTTAAAACTCAATCTACGAACCGAAATTCGGTACGTAGAACTGACGTGTATGAATCCCTGGTCATGCAAAGTAACCTTCAGATCAATGCGTAAAAACTCAGCATTTGCTCTCAGGTCACATTTGTCCTCACAGAGTTATCTCCCATGAGTGTGAATGAACACAACAAATGCTCAGTCCCAATTTGTAACAGATTGAATGTACATGTACATGTATCAAACAGACCTTATGGGTACATTCATGGAAATTTACTACTATGGTATTGCCTTAATAATTCAAATCACAAGAAGTGAAATTTCCCATCAAAAATTCAGGGGTTGACCAAATCTATCCAGAACAGGTCGTTGACAAAATGGTACAAAATTGCATTAATTATTACTTTGTTATTTCAATGATTTCAGAGGTAGATCAAATTTATTAGAACAACTGATTTAATTATTGTATATGTACAAGATTAGGATGATTGAATTTTAAGATTTAGCATCGCTTACAACATTATTTCAGTCATCAGTATCATGATAAACCAACTATTAGCACCACCCAGTCAAGTTACGTTCCTGCTACATGTATGTACTTCTAAGAAGAAATCTTTGAAGCAGCATGGAACCAGACACCCTCCATTCACCCTATAAAACACTGAGGGCAGCACACAAGACAATGACAGGACATGATGCAATAAAGACAAGTTATATTATCAAGTTCCTGTTCCTTCTCAGCAAACTGTGTTGAAGCGGCAGGAACCCGTGCCCACCCCACCATCCGAAAATTTCTTTTAATAGGGAGAATGGAATATGAATTATTTAATGGAATAGGTATGAAATGTGTGAGCTCTCAAATGTTTTGTAATAAAATGAATATATAGTATGTCACTTACATGTACATGTATGTGTCCATTCAAATTTTAATGGATTTTTATACACTGCTTCATCATGATGGAGAATTATTCCAGTTTTACAACAATTCAGATCAACTTAAATTTTCAAACATAAATTAAGGATTTTCTTTGACCTGTGGAGAAAATTGGAAGTGAATCCAGGCAATCAGAGAGGTTGTTTGGGTTGAAAGGTGGGCAGAGGGATACATTGTATAATTATTACAGACATTATATACGAGAAAAGATTTATCGCCATCAGGCCTCGAGTTAGATCTTGGATTCAGCCAGCCCGACTGACTGGCAGAAAAATGAGGTGACATTCGAGGCCTGGCCATTAAATTATAACATAAAATACATCATTGAGAACTCAACAAAACTGAGGTCTACACAGAGCATACATACATGTACATGCATTAATCATTGGATCAGTAAGTTGTACACAAGCCCAGGTCAGTAAATACTCTACTACAATGTGGCTCAGATGGACTGACTGTATGGCAAATTATTATATAAACATCCCTCCATATATGTACATTGTACCTAGGTATATGCACCAAAGTCCAATGTTTATCATTGATTATAGCAGCAATGGAGGAGTTTATTGATCAACATTTCCCCTTTGAAAGGAAGTAACATGCAACTATGTGGCAGGTACAGGTCAGCTGGAGGTGGATTGTCTCCCTTCAATGGAAGCAAAGAAGCCTTCATCAGTTTTCTCCCTTTTAATGTCATCACAACTGCAGAATTTTAAAAACCAAGCCACATGCGTATACCACAGATACCAATAAATACTGTTAGTCAATAATTCTCTGTTTATTAATTACAATAAATACTGTTAGTCAATCATTCTGTTTATTCATTACAATAAATACTGTTAGTCAATCATTCTCTGTTTATTAATTACAATAAATACTGTTAGTCAATCATTCTCTGTTTATTAATTACAATAAATACTGTTAGTCAATCATTCTCTGTTTATTAATTACAATAAATACTGTTAGTCAATCATTCTCTGTTTATTAATTACAATAAATACTGTTAGTCAATCATTCTCTGTTTATTAATTACAATAAATACTGTTAGTCAATCATTCTCTGTTTATTAATTACAATAAATACTGTTAGTCAATCATTCTCTGTTTATTAATTACAATAAATACTGTTAGTCAATCATTCTCTGTTTATTAATTACAATAAATACTGTTAGTCAATCATTCTCTGTTTATTAATTACAATAAATACTGTTAGTCAATCATTCTCTTTTTATTAATTACAATAAATACTGTTAGTCAATCATTCTTTGTTTATTAATTAGAAATTGCTCTTCCTGCAATTGAATTATTAGACATACGAGCCGACCCTCATACACCACGGATTAAGAAGTGAAACCTACATGTCTCTTGCCTCCCTGGCCGGCTTCTTTAATAGTATAATGAGTAAAGCGGAGGAGAAGTCGAACACGCCACGGATTATACTAGGGAGATAAAGGAAAACAGAAATCCAGAAAAGTAAAATTGTCTTGGGGGAATAAGTGAGGGTAATAACACATGGAGCAAGGAATTATCTTCTCTGATGATGTATTGTCCCCAATTCCCTGTTTCTTCTATAAAAAATAAATAAATCTAATATTATGGGAATTATTGTAATTTTGGGGAGCTTCTGTTTTGATTATCTGTTCATTTATGGATAAACCATTACCACATATTTCTCTTATTTCTGAGTTCTATTTTATTATTTTATGTTTTTGCTTTGATCCACAGAAATGAGCAACAAATACTTCGCTCAATCTGTATCAACCAAAAAATAAAACCACAGCACAATATACATGTACATGTATAGTATGAATGTCAATCAATCTACATGTACATGTGTTTGACTGTGCCAGCACATTCATAACACTGTGTTATAATTATAGCCTTTTATTCATTCATGATCAATTAACCTCGGATTCATTCATAAGGTTCGTGAACTCTCAACCTACCCCCGGATTACACAACTAATTGTAGTAAAGCGTATTACATATGTGACGCACAGAATTATATGTCATATGCATACACAAATGTGATAATTATTGAGCATGTAAAGATATCCAGATATTCCACTGCGACTGAGTAGCTTAACGACAGAAAAAGCCAAACTTTGATCAATGTTTGGACATTTATATTAGGTCATCATCTGGACCGATACATGTACATGCAGGATGAATACAAGAATGCAGACACAGATCTACTCTATTGTGACATACGACTCATTCAGGCCTCCTAAATAAGCTTCTCAAAACAATAAATGTAGGACATTACTAAAACAATACAACTGTTTCAAATGAGTAGAGATAGCGTTCTACACCCAACTGCTGTACGATGATTCCCCATATAACACAGTGTACAAGTCAGACAGTAACATTGTCTGAGATACATGTACATCACCCCACACACATATACGTGGTATGAGCATGTGCGATACAGGTGACCATGCAGTCACTTTCTCTCGGTGTGTCATTGATATTTTAAATAAGATATTGATTAAAGTAATTTAAATTACAGGAAAAAGAATCCCATCCCATTCATCAGGGTTCGAATTTAAGAAAAATTTGAACCAGTCCGCCGGACTGGTGAGCCAAAAATGTAACCAGTCCGTAAATATTTTTACTAGTCCGTTAATATTAAATAAAAGATGATGTGGGAACATTTGTCATCATGAATATTTTGTGCTCTGTGATGGTTGCTACTAAATAAGAAATTAATAATTGTGCATTTCTTGAGCGCGTGTGAAGATAATCACAGACAACAAACCCCGTCGGCTAGACTTCGACAGCGACTTTGACTGCACGTGTCGTCGCGAAAAACACTGCTTCAACAAACGCCATTTCAAGCCAAAAAAATCAGTAGATTTCTTTCGAAGTTGATGGAGAATATGTTTATAATTGTCCTGGTAAACATGATCAGGTCGACTGAAGCGTAATCATGTTGCTGATTTCGCGATTCCCGACCTGGAATTGGGAGTTTTATTTTCTGAAAAGATCGCCAGCCTGCATTGCCATGCTGCATTACAGTCACACTTTATGGTAATTGCTGACAATGTTCGCACCACTTTACGACTGTTGTTGTTGTCGTAAAATACGGCCGTGGTCGTGATTTCGTTGGAATTTGCTGGAAATTGTTTTAGACTCACACGATTTATTTAGACTCGGTCGGGTAACCGAAAACAGACATTTCGTTTTTCATTCTTTACAAATTGTGCGGAGATATCCAGAGAAATAGTTTACACAATAAACGGAGAGCTTTTTTGTTACCAGTCCGACGGACTTGTTGTTCAGTCACTCACACCAGTCCATTTGATTTTTTACCAGTCTCGGACTGACGGACAGGTGCCAAATTCGAACTCTGTTCATGGAATGAAAGTTCTCTCTCGAGAAGAAAAATACATCCCAACCGAGCCGGTTGGGACCTGAGCCAGCTGGGATGTATTTTCCTTCGCTCAAGTGGAAATTCCATCACGTGATCAAATTATGTAGGAGCTGCTTAATGTTATTGTGTGTGATCCCACACTAGTCTGCTTTAGCATCCTACATGTACTTCAGATTCTATTGGAATTCCACAATCTGGTGTGGAATCTAATGGGATCCATGGTGAGACTCTATAGTAACCTGGGGTGGAATCTAATGGGATCCATGGTGAGACCCTATAGTAACCTGGGGTGGAATCTAATGGGATCCATGGTGAGACTCTATAGTAATCTGGTGTGAAATCTAATGGGATCCATGGTGAGATCCTATAGTAGTCTGGTGTGGAATCTAATGGGATTCATGGTGAAACCCTATAGTAATCTGGTGTGAAATCTAATGGGATCCATGGTGAGATCCTATAGTCATCTGGTGTGGAATCTAATGGGATCCATGGTGGGACCCTATAGTAATCTGGAGTGGAATCTAATGGGATCCATGACGAGACCCTATAGTAATCTGGTGTGGAATCTAATGGGATCCATGGTGGAACCCTATAGTAATCTGGAGTGGAATCTAATGGGATCCATGGTGGGACCCTATAGTAATCTGGTGTGAAATCTAATGGGATCCATGGTGAGATCCTATAGTCATCTGGTGTGGAATCTAATGAGATCCATCGTGAGACCCTATAGTAACCTGGAGTGGAATCTAATGGGATCCATGGTGAGACCCCATAGTAATCTGGTGTGGAATCTAATGGGATCCATGGTGGGACCCTATAGTAATCTGGAGTGGAATCTAATGGGATCCATGGTGGGACCCTATAGTAATCTGGTGTGGAATCTAATGGGATCCATGGTGGGACCCTATAGTAATCTGGTGTGGAATCTAATGGGATCCATGACGAGACCCTATAGTAATCTGGTGTGGAATCTAATGGGATCCATGACGAGACCCTATAGTAATCTGGAGTGGAATCTAATGGGATCCATGGTGGGACCCTATAGTAATCTGGTGTGGAATCTAATGGGATCCATGGTGAAACCCTATAGTAATCTGGAGTGGAATCTAATGGGATCCATGGTGAGACCCTATAGTAATCTGGAGTGGAATCTAATGAGATCCATGGTGAGACCCTATAGTAATCTGGTGTGGAATCTAATGAGATCCATGGTGAGACCCTATAGTAATCTGGTGTGGAATCTAATGAGATCCATGGTGAGACCCTATAGTAATCTGGTGTGGAATCTAATGAGATCCATGGTGAGACCCTATAGTAATCTGGTGTGGAATCTAATGGGATCCATGGTGAGACCCTATAGTAATCTGGTGTGGAATCTAATGGGATCCATGGTGAGACCCTATAGTAATCTGGAGTGGAATCTAATGGGATCCATGGTGGGACCCCATAGTAATCTGGAGTGGAATCTAATGGGATCCATGGTGGGACCCTATAGTAATCTGGTGTGGAATCTAATGGGATCCATGGTGAGACCCTATAGTAATCTGGAGTGGAATCTAATGGGATCCATGGTGAGACCCTATAGTAATCTGGAGTGGAATCTAATGGGATCCATGGTGGGACCCTAGTTGGTTCATACTCCATGTCATCCTCGCGAGCCAGGTAGCATATCAATTGATAGGTTTGGTTACGATCGATACATTACATATTGGTTAGTTACCGATAGCAGTTCTGGAAATAAATAACACGAGGGGTTTCCCCCAAATAGAACCAATCAGTAGGCACGCGGAAGCAGCTTATCAGGCCAATCCGCAGTGAGGTTTGAGTTTCATCGCTGGCCAGACAACCTTTGAAGTTGGGCTGAAATGGACATTGGGCATCAAAGCGAAATCCGCAGGCTTCAGATACCGACGTGCTAATTCAAAACAACCACTGCAAAAAAAATGTATGAGATTAAGCAATAGATGTGCAACGACTAGAGAACACGTCCGAATCACCAAAAAGGTCCAGGTAAGCCCTATGTGAGAATTTAGGGATTACCTGGACTTGTGCAGATGACTCCATGTAAGAATCACGAGACAATGCATACAATAGCCAAGTCTTGGGACAACCAAGTGTCTAAACTAGAGCCCTTTTCAGCTGCACAAAGACTCCGACAATAGACCCTACAGCAATCCGGTGTGGAATCTGATGGGATGTTGGGTGGGATTCTATATCTGGTATAGAATCCCATTGGGATCTGGGGTGGGATTCTACAACAATCTGATGTGGAATCTAATGGGATCTGGGGCGGGATATTCTACAGCAATCTGATGTAGAATCCCAAATGGATCTGGAGTGCTGTATTCTACAGCAATCTGGTGTAGAATCCCAATGGGATCTGGGGTGAGATTCTACAGCAATCTGGTGTGAAATCTAATGTGATCTATGGTGGGACCATACAGCAATCTGGAGTGGAATCTAATGGGATCTATGGTGGGCTGTACAGCAATCCGGTGTGGAATCTAATGGGATCTTCGGTGGGATTCTACATCAATCTGGAATGGGATCTAATGGGATCTATGGTGGGATTCCACTTCAATCTGGTGTGGAATCTGATGAGATCTGGATTGGGATTCTACAGCAATCTGTTGTGGAATCCCAATGAGATCTGGGGTGGTACACTACAGCAATCTGGGGTGGAATCTAATGGGATCTATGGTGGGATTTTACAGCAATCTGTTGTGAAATCCCAATGAGATGTGGGGTGAGATATGTACAGCAATTTGTTTTGGAATCTAATGGCATCTGTTGTGGGATAACACAGCAATCTGTTATGAAATTAAATGGGATCTAGGGTGGTATCCTACAGCAATCTGGTGTGGAATCACAATGTGATCTTGAATAGGTTCCTGCAGCAATATTGTGTGGAATCCCAATACATGTAGGATCTGAAGTAGCTTCATAAAACAACACGAGATCACGACGATATCATCCTACAGAAAATCTTGTGTGGAATCCCAAAGGGAGAATGGGTAGAATCTGTACAGCAATCTACTATGGAATATCAATGGGGTCTGGGGTGGGATCTTACAGCAAGCTGATGTGAAATCCCAATGATGGCATAATAAGTGGGATCCCTCAGCAACGTTGTGTGGGATCTCAATAAGATCTAGGGTAGGTTCCTGAAGTGGGTGAGGGAGTGAGTGAATAGGGTTTAACATCGCTTTTAACATTTTTTCAGCTATATCACGACAGGAAAGGGAAGGAAGGGAATGGGGAGTACCTATATTTGTAACAGAGCAGATCTAATGCTGACATTTTATAGTGCTGTCCCACTGAAATATCATGTTGTAGGCAGACATGACACCCCACTCAGTCACATTATACCGACACCGAGCAAACCAGTCCTTGTTCTATCCTCTTAATGCTGAGTGTAAGTGAGGAAGCAACAAGTTCCATTTTTCAAGTCTTTAGTATGACCCGGTCTGGGATTGAACCCAGTACCTACCCAAAGCAAACTAGTGTAGGATCACAATATGTATGGGTATCATCCTACAGCAATATGGTGTGTAATTCCAATGGAAGACTAGGGTGGAATCTGCACAGCAATCTGCTGTGGAATATCAATGGGGTCTGGAGTGGGGTCTCACAGCAATATGGTGTATACCCTCAATGAAAAACTAGGGTGGCAACTGCACAGCAATCCGCTATGGAATATCAATGGGGTCTGGAGTGGGGTCTCACAGCAATATGGTGTATACCCTCAATGGAAAACTAGGGTGGAATCTGCAGAGCAATCTGCTATAGAATATCAATGAGGTCTGGAGTGGGGTCTCACAGCAATATAGTGTATAATCTCAATGGAAGACTAGGGTAGAATCTGCACTGCAATACAGGGTTCATGCACAGAAATTCAGATTGAATTCCATGACTTTCCATGACCATGTATGGACAAATGCCAAAATTTTTGCATGACCTATCAGAAATTCTCTATGGATAATGGGGGCATTCTTCTACAAATTTTGAGGATCATAAAATTTAATTTTAAGACAAAAAATATCAAGAATATTTGCCTTGAATCAGACCCAACATGAACAATACTGATCAAACAGATTTATTGCTTTCTAGGTTCTCTTTAATATATTATTCCAGGTAAATTTAGACTTTTTGTAAGTAGTTCAACTAAGTAAGTAGCTTCCCTTTAATGTTTTGCAAACAAGACTTATCTCTCCTGTGGAGATATGGCAAAAACATCCATGCCGACATATTTAAAACAATTGTGAACGTTGTAGTGCCGCTCGCACCAGAGGTACGGATAGGTATTGCTACTCTTTCATTTTCTTCGCCACTGGCTGCAGGTTCCTCCTAAATACAGACATCATTATCGTTCATTTTCGCCACATGATTTGGTTTGCCATGTGGTTTTGACGGCAGTCTCCAAAATGTTTTTCTGCAAACTTTACAGCTGGCCTTGCTAGGATTATTATCACGTTTGATCCATCGTCGATAATTTGCATTGCACAGCCATGAGGCCTCTGTTAATTAATCTTTAGCTTCTCATGACCCGCCCGCATGTTTTTTGTCGTAACAATAATTACGCATTGTTTTAATTATTTGGCATTTTTTGCTGCAAAAAAAAAAATGTGCAGAAAAAGGCAGTGGTCGAAATAACGCATGCCTATAGCCTACCTGCTGCTGGCAAGTGAATTTTTCCGGCGACAGGTTGCAAAAAAATCTGCCTGTCGCATGTGGCAAGTAGGATTTCATCCAACAAAAACGATAAAATGCGATCAATTTTCGTAAATACCTTTTTGAAGACTAGATCTATCTGAAGGAATGGACAATCCAAGAAATAATCCATGGAAAATTTATTTGAAGCCGATCTTTGGCCATTGTTGCTGGTGTTCTCTGTCAACATTTCCCGCGACAAGTTACTTCCGGTTGCGCGTCAAGTCTTGCGCGGTAGTCCGGTGCATGCAAAAGTCGGACCTGTTACGAAACGGAATTGGACTGTTTTTTTCAGTTCGTTTCTATGGTAAATAATATTATTGGCTTCTTTTCTTGGACTTCTGTTCACAAGCTGACGTTTCTCTATGCAGACATTTCAGTTAATTGATAACTCCAACGGGACTCTGGTGGTTGATACTAATTTACTGGAAGTAGCAATTTTACAAGGGGAGACTATTGATAAATATAACTAAATTTTGTTGGGATACTGGTTAACTCCCCTCAAATTTTCCTTCTTTAAAAAGAGTGTTACTTGGATATAAATTCTATGATATAATGTCACAGGTGCCATTTAAATTTCACATGATTTAGTCAACAACAAAGCTTTTTGCAGTTCTAATTGCAGAAATTAGGGAAATAGTTGTCTTTGACATACATGTATCAAGGTTGACATAAACTTTCCATTGGTGCTCGAAGTTTACCACATACATAACTTCTTTTTTATTGCAATGTCTTAATGCAGTCAAATAATTAATAATTACAGCATTCAGCATCATCATAATTTCCTCCCAAGGTCATGAGAAGCTAAAGATTAAGTAACAGAGGCCTGATGACTGAGAGGAGTATTTTCATGGCATTTCTTTTTCACACTGATGCGATCTGAGAACAGCCATTTTTCTCAAACGCACCCTAGGAGTTAGAATTCCAAGACAATAGTTACCTCCCCTGATGCACACTTGATCGCATTCGTAGACCACACGCGACCTTCGACAAATAGAACATTCGCTGGTCCAGGAAAATTCACAAAAATTCACAAAAATCAATGACCAGACACAAAATTCCATGGCTTTCAAGGTCTGGAAAATCAATTTTCAAATTCCATGACTTAATTCCAGGACTTTCCATGACTACGGGAACCCTGTATAGAATATCAATGGGGTCTGGAGTGGGGTCTCACAGCAATATAGTGTATAATCTCAATGGAAGAATAGGGTAGAATCTGCACAGCAATCTGCTATGGAATATCAATTATTGGGTCTGGAGTAGGGTCTCCCAGCAATACGGGGTGGAATTCCAATGGGATCTTGAGTGGGATATCCAATGAGTGTGATCCTACAGCATACACCTGGATTGGAATTTGGGGTAAGATATCCTGAAGTAAACTAGTGGGATCACAATAGGGTATCAATCAGTGTAGTGTGGAATAGATTGCTTCTGTAAACTCTTATGAACAGCCAGGATGACAATGGCTATGCATCTTGTCATGCTTGTACACCATAACTTGCTTCTTGTCCACTTTGAGGGGTATCCCATAAACTCTGTGGACAGGTATCCACATGGATATATGCAAATTAACAAATAATTTGTAACAATGAAAAATGTATGTAATTCATTTCATGGTTAGTATATTAATTTGTCTTCTAGTAAGCAGGTTACTTCATGTGATTAGGATAGAGAGAAAATAATCCCGTCCCGTTTTATGATTATTCTTTGATGGATATCTTTATGAGTATCGAATACCAGGATACTGGATGAAAGCAAGGCCTGCGTCAGTACGACACTGATCTGTATCGTCGCAGCTGCTGAGTCTTGACTTCACAAATGAACATCAATCTGTATTACACCAGCTAATGATCTAGTACCGGGTAGTCAAGACCCAAGTGAATATTTAATGGCAGATTCTACCAACACAGGATCATGAAGCCTCACATGGTCTCCCAGGCCATGCTACATGTACATACAGTAAAGGTAATAGATTATATACAGGTCACTGACTTACCACACATTGGAATATAGACATTAAACGATCTACCAAATTACCTCCTGTGCACTTTGCATGAAAACATTCAGAGAAGCTGTGTAACGAACACATTGATAATTTTTCCTTCAAAAATTAACATTAAATTGGATTTTTTAACTCTTTACCCCATGACGCTTTGCCCCCATTACCCCATAATGACGCCATGCTCTAAACCATCCCTTATAAAAAAAAACCGTGGTTTACCATACATTACCATAGGGTAAAGTATGGTAATGCATGGTAAACCACGGTTCTGTATGGTAATGTATGGTAAATCCGAGGTAAAATATTGTATGGTAAAGTTTACCGTGGTTTACCATACAACGAACCGTGGTGAACCACGGTATTCCAGGCTGAACCATGAACATCCATGGTAATGTATGGTAAATCCGAGGTAAAAGATTGTATGGTAAAGTTTACCGTGGTTTACCATACAACGAACCGTGGTGAACCACGGTATTCCAGGCTGAACCATGAACATCCGTGGTAATTTATGGTGAATCCATGGTAAAAGATTGTATGGTAAAGTTTACCTTGCTTTACCATACAACGAACCGTGTTGAACCTCAGTATTCCAGGCTGAACCATGAACATCCATGGTAATTTATGGTGAATCCGTGGTAAAAGATTGTATGGTAAAGTTTACCGTGGTTTACCATACAACGAACCGTGGTGAGCCATGGTATTCCAGGCTGAACCATGAAAATCCATGATAATGTATCATGAATCCATACGGTAATAAATATGGTAATAAAATGTATGGTCAATTTTACCATGCTTTACCATACAACGAACCGTGGTCAACTATGATGTTCAATGGTAGACTGTGAAACTTCATTGTTCAAATCCGTGGTAACAAATCATAATAGTAAATCAAACATCAGACGAACCGTAGTAATTCAGGTTCACAATACCCAGCAATTTAGTGTCACATGTATGTACCATACACTTTTCTGAGACAATTTGTGTTTCTATGAAATGTTCCCTAAAAGTTGATCTTTGTAGAAAACAAGAGTTTCTTACAATAATAAAGTTTTATTTCATAGACTTATTACTTTCGAAATATCAAACAAAATTGCCAAACTATAGGTTTACATACATATTCCATTACAAATAATGGCTCACATATCCATATATCCACACAGTAAAACCACTGATAAAACGTAGGTTTTTTTCCTACCATACATTGACTGTAAAAACGTCCTGTTGAGTTCACACCTTAATCACACTAGCTCGCGCTAGCAGACAATGACACCGTTCAATAAGCCATGAAGATACTTCATATGTACCGGTACATCCGACTTAATCGTGGATAAAACAACATGGTGCCACTGCCATCAAATTTGCTTGCTGTTTCAAATGGGCGCATCAACAATGCAAGGCACGTCATGAGCATGCATACGACGTTCGTAAGTCTTTGTTATATTCTCCGTTTCAGAACCACATATAGGCACTTTAATAAAATACACCATTTACACCTCTGCTTGGAGACTGTCATTGTAAAGATCATAACTTGCCTTTTCTTACGGCTGAAAAAGGAGTTTTTGTTTGGTTAGTAATCATGCATTCAGATGAATGCTATATATGCCGATCGTATACAGCTCATAATGTGATGAATTATATAGTTTCAATCAAAAATAAAACAACAATCTATTAAATAACCGATATATTCATAGATATGACAATACTCGCGCTGATAAATCACCGCCAGGCCGTAAATTATAAAGAAGAGTTGTCTTTCTTATTTGGCCGATAGATGGCGCGCTCATCGTGACGGAAACGAGGCTAAAATGTCGAGCAGTTGTGTACGCTGTTGTTTCATGGTTTGTGTGAGAAAATTCGCGTTGTTTTGACTCTTCACTGTAACCCAGCTGGCCTACTGTGTGGTCAAGCAAAGTTGATCGTTTGATCGACTAAACTGAGTAGCTCAACAATGAATATGATGTTGTGTTCATGGTGTTACTCGTCGAGCGGACCGGGGTGGCGGATTATGGAAATGCCGCAACAACAACAATGATATGAACAACGATACCTGGGGCATTGACACTGTGTGTCATTGTCAAGTCAACTGTCCAATGAAGAATGGCAAAGTCCAGAAAGTTGCAGCCCGAGTTTTGAGATTTAGCAGTGAGTATTTATTTTGTCTGTCTATGTAATTGTTTTATGATACAAAAACTTGCTGAGTCAACATTTTTTTATTGTGCACAAAGCCAGCATTGGCAAAGGTTGTGTTTATAAATGAAACTTGATTGCGAAACATGTATCTTAAACACCACAAATGTGCAAACATAGAGATTATAATATGGTTCAATGATATCGACAACTTAAAAAAAATGAAAATTATATGTTAGTAAAAACATTTTGTATCTCTTGATTGTTTGACTAATTGTTTGACTGAAACTTGAAGAATAATAATTATCAAGTTTTGAAAATAATGATATAGTGGTTGCACCATTTTATAAGGAGAAAACCAGCATGCATAACATTGGTAAAAAGACATGAACAGAGAGAATTGATGTCACAAATATTTGGGTTTTTTTATTAGATAACAGGCCAGGTACTTGACTACATGAATAATACAACCATTTCCAAAACCTTCAGTGACATACTGTACATGTTAATAATTGTAATATTGTGAAACGTTAATTTCTACATGTACAGTACTGAAACAGTAATTTGAATCAAAATATGTATTTTGTATTATTGTAAATTGTATATACAAATTATCCTTTTCACGAACAGGTGACATCGCAATCACAGTCACAGGTAGCAGAATTGCGGAAAGAAGTAGCTGATCTACAGCGGGCAGTCGCAGACCTCCAGGAAACAAAAAAGGCCCTCAGGGCAACGAATGAATCCTTAGTGGCTACAGTTTCTTCCCTTGCCGGTTAGTTGAATTTGGAGGAATTAATCGAAAGTCTTACCAAGTAATTCTCCTTAAGTAAAATTTGTATCGTAGTTAGCCCCGTGGGGCTGCTGGGTGTCGTTAAAAGGAATAGGGCCTCAGTCCCAGTATGCTTGTCGTAAGACCCGACTAAATTGGGGAATAGCAAGCTCTCTATAGTAACAAATTTCATAAATAGTAAGCTCGTTATATTTAGCAAAGTTAAGAAATTATCAATATTGTGAAAGGGGTTGTCGTCGCCGTGTTGCTGAAATATAACTGGTGCGACGTTGATTTGAACTCACTCGTATCGTAGTTAGTAAACAGGCGGGCTCTATAAATTATGTGAACCATAGCAACCGGGGTATAGAATCCAGCATATTTACCTCATTATGCCTTGGTTTGAACTCTTAATTGATTTTAAGTTTGGAATGTACCCATATGGCATATAAATTATAAAACCATGAATATTTCTCTTTTCAGGTCTTCCATCCTTGGTGGAAAAGTTATCCGATTTACTTCAGCCCCAACAACGAACCAGTCTGCCAACCCAGCATCTCGCTACTGTAAGCCCCAGTGAGTCAACGATCCACCACCAAGACGACCACTGTGTCACAGTGAGACCATCCTCCCCGACAACATCTGACACCAGCCCAGTCGTTGTCGATGTTTCCAGAGATGGAATGGAATGGGTGACCACGGAAGACACATCGGGGGCAGGTGAAGAATCTTTGGTAAGCTGTTTTCACATTTTGGGAATGTAAGCTTCATAACATTGATGAGCATGAATATTGTCTGCTATTTGTTACTTAAACATTGAATGAGATGCGATAATGTTTTCTTATGCATACAACATAAAATCTGCAACTTATTTTCCTAAAAAGTCTCATTCATGGGACTAACGTAATGTCGTATTACATCATATCTTGTCTTTTCAGTTTTTTTTTTGTATTTTCACTTCTCTTTTCACACAACACTGATAAGCATGACCATTCTCGGCTATTTGTTACTTGCAAATTGAATCACATATGATATTGTTTTCCCTGTGCATATCAAATACATACAGATTATTTTCATAGAATTGAATTGAAATAAAAGGCATTGATGGGACTAATCCATTGCATCAAATTTTGCCATTTCAGTTTTCCATATCTTCTGGAATTTTAAGACTCGAGGAAGATGATGAACACCCTCCTTCAAGCTCTGTATCGTGACGAGTTTCTATCCATGCATTCTGTTGGCGGGGGGAAGCGAACCGGGGGCCTCCAAGCAAAGCCAGGCATGGATCCCAGTCATGTCCGGGAGATTGCAAGTAAGTATAACAGACACTTTTTTGTGAAAATTAATTGGTGGCAATAAAAAAATCAACCTGAATAAAGCCTATATGCACATCAGCTTCTCTCAGTTGATGTCAGTTCCTTGTAGGGGCCATTTCCATAGACTGGTAATATGCATTCAGTCAATGTTACCACTTTAATAATAAGCTGTATTATTTTACTTGACAAATATCATAGACTTGAGTTACCTCCCTTTGAAAGATGTAGACCTGGTTGATGTGGCCATCTTAAAATGATAAAGGAACATTCTCTTGTGTTGATTATTCAGTCAGTGGTACCACTTTATTTATACGCTGTATTATGTTACTTGACACGAATCATAGAATTGAGTTACCTCCCTTTAAAAGATGTAATTCTATGTTGGTCAGTTTACAGCTTGGGGTATAATATCTGCAGTTTATCTATAGTATATATTTCTTTCTTTTTCAGATTCAGTGCAGCAACAATTCCACCAGAAGACATTGTCGGAGATAAAGTTCTTCATGCGAGAGAAACTTAACAACGCTGCAAAGAATTTGAAATGAAGACAGCTGAAGAAATGAGGGGATAACATTGATTGTTACTTTAGTATAGGAAACAGACACACAAGGAAAGACCATCTCACATATATTATGTTTACTGTATAAATATTTTGTCTTGCTTCATTAAATCAGTTGAAACTTCACCCAACCATTTTTTCTTTTATTCGTTCCTGGGAAATAAGTCTGCACTTTCTTATCCGATGAGTTGCATTTGCAGTGAATTCGAGAGTTGCTGTTGCAGAATCACAGTTTCATTGTTTGTGGAACCCCACTTTATCTCCACACAGCCATCATTTTCTTAAAAGTTTACCATTAACAATACTCATTCTGATACAGTTCTTTTAGAGACCATTATATTCGATTTTGAACAATTGTCTGTAGAAAATTGCATGGCGCAAAATATGATAATTTGTTAATTTATGGGGAGTGTGTTTTAGATACCATGGTAATTTGTTGACTAATTGTAAGGTAAAATATCACAATGAATCCCAAGATTGGATGATTACCACGGTTAAAAAGCCATGATAAAAGTATGGTAAAAAAATTGTATGCTAATTGCATGAGGCAGAATATGATAATTTGGTAATTTATGGTGAATGGTTTGTAGATACCATGGTAATTTGTAGGTTAATAGTAAGGTAAATACCACGGTGAATCCCAGGATTGGATGAATAACACGGTTAAAAACTATGGTAAAAGTATGGTAAAAAAAACCACGGTTTTTTGGGACAGGTAATTACCATGGTAATTACCACGGTTTTGTATGGTAATTTGTATGGTAATTACCACGGTAATTTGTATGGTAATTACCACGGTTTTGTATGGTAATTACCACGGTAATTTGTATGGTAATTACCACGGTTTTGTATGGTAATTACCACAGTAATTTGTATGGTAATTACCACGGTTTTGTATGGTAATTACCACGGTTTTGTATGGTAATTACCACGGTAATTTGTATGGTAATTACCTGTCCCAAAAAACCGTGGTTTTTTTACCATACTTTTTACCGTGGTTTTTTTTTATAAGGGATGGAGACTTTGCCTGGCTGACTCATAGACTGGACTGACAAAAACTGAAAAAAACCTCAAAATTTTGAAGGGTATCTCAATCTATACTGAAGGTACTTTTGGCAACGATTTGGTGTAAGACTCACGAAATATAATTGACAAAGGATCTGCTGCAACTTGTATTGTCAGTCTTTTGTCCAGTATATTACCTTTTCAATGGGAGGTGTTACACTAAAGCCTTGCCGTACTTTTTAACTCCAAGATGTTGACTGCTAAGTTCATGAACACCTGCATCTTGATCTACAGATTATGCAATCCAATTTCATCTTAGCTGCTATACAACAGGTGTAAATCCTTCAATTAATCAGCATGTAATGGATTTTTTAACACAATAAAGCAGATGTGGCAAAAACGTATTGAAGCCGACTGGTGACGTCAGAGTCTAATTACGATCGTGTATTACAATATGGACTAGTCGGTTGAGTCGGATGTCCTATTGTGACGTACATGTACACGGCACAAAAATTAGGTATGACGTCATCATCATGACATCACAAAGGTATTACGTTTAGGCTTTGTGACGTTGGGAGTTGGTGAATAGAATTTAATGTCACTTTGAACAATATTTCAGCATTTTCGAGACGAACCAACTATAGCACTACCCAGTCAAGTTGCATTCCTGCTACGGTACTTCAAAGAAGAAATCTTTGAAGCAGCATGAAACCATCCACCCTCCATCCACCCTATAAAACACTGAGGACAGCACACAAGACACCGACAGGACGCTTACATGGGGCAATAAAGACAAGTGCGTTACAATGGAAACATTGCCTACAAAATTCGCTATGATTGACTTTTCCAAACAGGTGTGATATTTGAGGGTTCCAAGTTTGGTTTTCTAAACATTGATCATTTCTGAACATAGTAAACAAAACTTCGATCATTTCCAAACATAGTAGGCTAAACAAAACTTAGATCATTTCCAATCATAGTAAACAAAACTTCAATCATTTCCAATCATAGTAAACAAAACTTTGATCATTTCCAAACATAGTAAACTGCTATAAAATTGTTAAGAATAACTTCTTACAACAATCAGCGCATCAATAAAGTATGGTATGTGGGGACCATATGGTAGAATCTTCAAATAATAATGGACACAATTAAGAGCTAGAAAATTGCTACAAAAAGTGACTAATTACGACAATCACTTTTCTTTATGTGACTCCTTCGGATGTTTGATTTTGGTTAACTGCTCAAAAAACAAAGCAACATAGAAATGTATTACATGTATCTTCAATTGTGCATCGTATAAAAACTCCTAAACATTACACAGTCCATCTGGGGATTTGGCTGATGAATGATCCAATCATATACATGTATACCAAGCTTAGGTGGCAAAAACAATATTAATATTTCCTGTATGGAATATGATCTTTCCTAGGACAATTTATATACAATAAATTCCCTGTTTCCATGGCAACAGACAAAGCACCCACAATGAGCATTATACTCAAGTGCAAATACATGTTATTGGCTTCATGTACTAATTCTTTATTCACATTATCTGATCTGTACAAAAGATACACATGTACCCATTGAGAAGTGAGGCCATTTAATATTCAAACAAACGCATTCTCCCATCATCAGAACCTGCTTACATTGCAAGTCTCGGAATGACACCCCCGGACTGATTTCCTCAGAGCACAGCACATGCTATTAGCAATTATCATATTGAAAGAGAAATGAGAAGAGATGGAGAATGCATCCAGGAGCATTTATAAGCGATTTGGACAGTACTGGTACTCAACTGTGTTTGAAGATCATATTCTGTGGGAAATGATATACCTGTGGTATCGCCCGCCCACTTTGCTCTATTTAGTAACACATGATGTTGATTGGTGGAGAGCAATGTAAACCGTCAAAGTTGAGGGCTGTTTTTGCGGTAATCCCTCCAACTGCTCTATTATTGAAACTAGTAGTTCAGCTCCTTTTATTAACATAGGGAGATCGCGTGCCCTTTCTATACTACTCATCGCGCACTACTCATCATGCATGCGCAGTCGACCCATTCTACTGTAGGGTGTAAGCCTGGCCCATGGAATCTCAGGTAGTGAAAACCCCAGGTCTCTCGCCCCACCCTATCCCGCGCCACACCTATGCGACCCGCTGTGCAGTGAGTAAAGTGGAGTAGGAGGAGGAGGAGTAGGAGGAGGAGTCGGACACGTCACGGATTATACTAGGGAGATGTAATTTTCTACTATAAAATCAGGGGTGATCAAATACATGCAAGAAGAAAGTTTGACAAAATGGTTCAAAATCATGCACATGTATATAATCTCTTATTTGTTCATTATTTCAATGGTTTTGAAGACTCATCAAATTTATTATTTAGAGGGTGATCAAATTTATTAGAACACACAATTGAATTTCTCCTCAAAATTGGGGTGATTGAATTTTGATAGGGGGATTGAATTAATATAGGGAATTCCACTTCTGAAAAGTAGGAAGTGCCCATCTGCACGATGAAAGGAGAATTAACAACATGAGCAGAAAACTTCACTTATCTCTCATTCTAACATGTTAGAGTGCATGTGAAAGTGAGATAGGGTTTTCATTGATAGTAGATAATTTGGGTAAAAATAGGGCAACAATATCTAACTAGAGCCTATGGGCTTTAATGAGATCTGGTATCTGGGTTATTGGGGGATAAGTTTGTAACGAAATAAACGCACAATTATATATTTAATTTTAATTTAAATTGGTGGCACCAGGTACAAATGTATGTGGCTAAAACGCAATCACAAGTTACATCCTGTGACAAGGTATATGAAAGGCTGTTCGCGCCATAAACGCATCCTTTAAACGTTTTAACTTCTTGAACGTTTAAAAATTGTAAAGCTTTAAAAAGTTTAAACGTTTAAACTTGAACCAACCGATCAGATGTTATGAACTGACATTTTCCTGTTAAAAAGCAAACGTTTCCAGTTGTAAATTTGCGACTTCAGACGTTTCCTGTCAAAAGAAAAATTCGGTGTTTAAAGGTTTCCGGTTAAAAGGATAACGTTTCCTGTTGTGATCGTCCAATCAGATTTTTTATTTGGGCCGCGTGTATTCCAACACGTGCAAATCTCCACTGGCAAACGTTTCCGGTATGTAGTGAGTTTTAACCAATGAAAACCGTTCTTACAAAGTAGGTTTTGGAGAATATCTTTAGCACCGGGACAATTTGCGCAGGACATGATGCACAGTGGGCATGAGGAATACAATATGCGCGAATATTTGCAACGGTTATTTTGATTGGTTCAAACAGACTACATAGCTGAAACATTTTGCCAGTGGACACGTGTTGATGCTGAGGTTTGAACATATGTGGCAGCAATAAAAACATCTGACTGGACGATCACAACCGGTAACGATTTCCTTTTTTTTTTTTTTTTTTTCATTCAAACCCTGGACAAACCAGTGGGCATTTATTGCACCATAGTCACGATTTTACACTCCCTCTACATCCTCACGTGACAGAGGTATCGGGTTTCTATTGACATTGGCTAAATTATAACATGTTACAATTTGGGCGAAAGTCCATCAAATATGTGATGACAAAAATCAAAGCAAAATAGCAAATAACGAACTTTATATTTTAATCATTTTCGATGAAAGCCAGGGCTCCCCACTTTTTACCAAAAAGCCCAACTGTGTTATTTTTAGTGGCGATAATTTTCTCGATATTTTTTGTTTTTAGAATTGACCTTTTTGCGGCCACCCAACTTGGCTTTCCAGAGGCTCGTCTGCAACTATAAATACTATATTTTATCAGCAAGATTATTTGGCCTAGAAGAACTGACTCTCGATCTGTGATTCCGAAAATGACTTCAGTGAGTGTCAGTTTATCGCATTGCAAATTTAGACTTGTCCCCCACTTGATAAAATTATCCCACACAAGTTTCACCAAGTGGCATTTCCAAAACAAGTGAATGATTGTTTCTTTTTCATTCTCACAGAATGAGCAATTTGCAGATTGTAATTTCCCCCATTTTTCCAATTGATTATTTGTGACTAAGATTCTATGGACAATTTGAAATTGAAAATATTGTAGTTGTGTTGCTGTTGTTGTTTTCCACACCAATTGGTAAGTTTTGTGCCAGTCAATTTCTTGGAGTTCTCCTTCCCTTTCTAAGTCGTTCTGCCACTTCATTCTGGGCGTTAAATGGGGTTATTTTAATGTCACTTAGAAGAAGTTTGTAAACAAATTTAGAGCATTTTTGACTGATAAGTTTAGTCTTGATTTTATGGTTTTCTGTCTCTTTCAGCTTTTTCAGTTGCTTGCCCGATCGACATGTAGCAAAGAAAGATGTAATTTTACGTTACTAACAATTGCAAAATATAAGAGAAAGTTATTTGTTTGTATATTGTACCTTGCTTTGAACGCGTTAAACGAGAGAAATGTATTATCTGTAGAAATTAAATCATTTACATATTTTGCACCATGCACGTGCCATTTCCTTACTTCCTGCCAATCTTCGCGGCGAGCAAAACCCAGTGAACTCCCATGACCTCTTTATCCATTTTGTTTTTAGGTATGCTGCGAAGGATGGAATGTTGGGCAGATCTAACCCACCTTCGTCTTTCTCGCATATAATTGTTCTACGTTTTATTTTATCAGGACCCCCATTCCAGATGAAATTGCAGAACGCTCTTTCTATTTCTTCAAAAAAGTGATTAGATGGGTTGGGTAAAACACTGAATAAGCGGATAAGAATTGGTAGAACTAGCGTTTTGATAATCGTCACCTTCCCTATTGGTGTGAGAGAGCGTTTGAACCAACTCCCAAGCAATTTTTTGACACTTCGTAATTTCTCTGTGTGATTCATATCAATCATATCCTTTAAATTAGTACTGAACCAGATTCCTAGAAGTTTAAAACCTCCCGGGTCCCAAGTTTAACTTGACTTCCTTTTTTACTCCCAAAAAATTCCCCTTAAACCGGAAACGTTTAAAAGTCTCGAATATTACTACTGGAAACGTTTGCCTTTTGACAGGAAACGTCTAAAGTATTGGACGTTACAACAGCAAACGTTTGCTTTTGGACAGGAAAGGTCTTCCAAATGTCAATTCATGACATCTGATTGGTTGGTGCAAGTTAATCGTTTAAATTTATTAAAGGTGTGGATTTATGGCGCGAACGGCCCTTCTTAAAAGGTACCGACATAATGAAGTTGAACATACCAAAGAAAGGCAGTCCTAGGATAAAAGTAACTCAGAAAATTGAAGCCGAAATATAGAATATTATATCACAATGACTTCCATTTTCGGAGTTACTTTTATCGTAGTTTATGTGAAATTGATCTGTGGGAACAATGAAAGGTAGTCCTATAATGAGCGAAGTTGCACACGTTACGCTAACCATGTGTTACCCAATTAATTTCCATCCAATTAGACACTACAGTAGGTGCTCATCCAACCTTGAATCAACCAAAATAGCTGAATTTTGCTCTTTATCTTGATACATAATTCCTCCAATACGTCAGTTCGGGATTCCAGATGAACACCATGACCACCATGTTAATTTAACCAGCATAAAGAAAGCAATATATGATACCTTCTTTAACATGGTATTGTTGGTGTTGTGTTGAAACTGCAAACTGACCTGTTGAGAATTCGAGGGGAAAAGGGGCCAGTGGAATGAAGCCTGGGCCTAAATACCCACAGAGGATTAAAGTCAGTTTGTACAGAATATACATGTACCTAGGGGTAAATAAGAGAGATTATACCTAGGGGTAAATAGAGATTGATTTAGTGGTATGAGTGAGAAGGACTGGACATCAAGGTAGATGATGGTTATGTCACAAGTTAGGATAAGACAAGACATGTATTACACTTTCTGGATATCCCACAGGTTGACTGGTGGAGTACAAGATACGAAAAGATTATAAGATATGTTACAGCTTGCTCTTGCGAGAAAAGCAAACAGTGCAGGGGTCAAAATGTTCCAAATTTCCAGGTCATCCAGTGGATGACCTCGTCAAAAACTGAGGTCATCCCAGTGAGATTGAGGTCATCCATTACCTTCAACCTGTAATCTTAATGGAGTGCTTCATTTTTATTTTTTTTTACTGCTGCCAAATGCCATTTTCAGGTCGTAAAGTTGAAAGGAAAAAAAAAAAAAAACAAACAGAAAAACAGTTGAGAATATTATCTTGCACATCCTCATGCCGGCATAATATTTACAAGATCATTTTCTCTTGGGGTTATGGTGTTGTATCAAAATGTAATAGGTGCACATAGAATTGTCAATTTCAAGACAAACCTCACAGGACGTTTTGTTACTTTCATTATCAAAATGTAACCATGCAGGAATGAAGATCTGTTTTGTCTTCATGAATCTTGAAAGTGATAAACTTTCATTGAAGTACATGTACTGGTCGTTTTGTGCATCACTCCAACTAGACAATTCATGATGTAAAAAACATGTGCTGTCAGCCACGGAAAGTTCGTGTTGTTGTTGATGTTGTAAGAGAAAGTGCATGAGTGGAATTGTTCCTAGGGAACTAATGCTGGCATAGCCTGAAGTTAGGAAAGGAAGGGAGGTCACTCGTGGCGACAGTGTATCCGCATAGGACCATTTCACACCAGCATCCACACAAGTAGCAAACATGGCCGACCGGCAGCGAAGTTGGGCTGTCAGCGGGGAAGATGAACAAACATTTTTAACAATTCTGCCAAATCCATGATATTGACAATTTGTTTCTACGGAAGCCAATTTTTTGTGATCGTCAGGAGGACGACCTGGGCTTCAATTTTACTCGTCAGCAGATTTTTCTGGTCGTAAAAACGAGTGAACGACCGAACATTTTGACCCCTGCAGTGGCCTGCAAAGGTCATAATGAGACAATGGTGGCCAGGTTGGCTGCTATGGTAGAGCATCTCTCACACACCTAACCAGCTAAACTGTATAAGCTTTGGTAAAGTGACGATACTAGTCTGCCATACTTTAGAGCGTATTAATCTCATATTTTGTGGGAAAACAATGAACAGAGTAATATTTAATGCAGATAAGGGATCAAATATATGCCAAGTGACTATTAGTGACTAAATATAGACATACAAAAGCCTTTCAACCACTAAGGATCCCCAAAACTCATCTCTGTGAAACTACTTTCATGCAGCGTAAGGCTATCCCGTGAGTCGGTTTGCACTTTTGTCCATTTCCCTACAGCATTCTAAAGAGCCTCTGGCTAACGCCAGATCTCAAAAACATATATTACTTTCACAACACAATTTCTCTTGACACGGCTCTGCATCAAGGTCCATATGAATAGCCTATACAGGCTGTACATAAAATTGAAGAGAATACATGTACCTGAAATTATTGTCCAAATATTGTGTTTAATTACTCATGTTCACATATTTGCTTGTGAGCTGACCTTTGAAAATAGGTCAAGGTCAGCCCAAAGTGAAAGTATAACCTGAATATCCTTATAAGACAACATTGTGCCAAATATAGATTTTCTGGAACAATTTGCTCCTTAGATATATTCCACATTTGCAAGTGTTCACTAGCAAATTCACATTCTGGTCATCAAATTACATGTAGCTTTGTGGCAGAATCAAACACACACACTAAATTCCATGAGGATCGATAAAGTCTAAAGTGTAATTTTAAAGCAGATACTCCTGTGTTGTAGGGTATATGATGACTATTAACAAGAATTCTTTGTCTGCAGGAACGAAAATGTCAAAATGGCTTCAGTCAGACATCACATTCTCATACCCCCAATATCATTTATGAGACAAAGTCAAAGGAGAGAAATAGTCTGTCAGGGTACAACACTGCGTCAAGACACAAAGCGTTTTGCTAATAAACAGTAAAGGCCTGTCACTTAACAGATTGTCCAAAAGGTCTATATCAAACAATAATATCCACCAACATTCACTTTTTCTATCTGGTCAACACAAGAAATTGATACCTATATTAATATTATTGTGAATCATGCATGGCCTCAGTAATTCCTTGCAGCTTGTGGTGGAATGGTATAAACCTGTCAACACCATAATAAAGCATGGTCAGTCGACTGGATTATATGGACTTTCATCATGCAGACAGAGTGCCACGATCTTCAAATCTACGAGCCCTGTGTTGATACAGCAGTAGGATGAAATATGTATGAAGGGTGGTATAAAATTTTGGTAGCTAGCTGTACGGGTTATATTATCCCCAGAGAATGAAAAATCACTCGAAAGAGATAGAATGCGCTGAATCCTGGCCTATATGCTGTATATGTGATCCATATTTATATCAGTAACCTCAGATGCTCACAGAATATTATATGTCGCATAAGGACTATAGAAATCCTGTGCGAATTTCAAATTACATACATTTGTAGATCTGTTAGTCAACCAGGCACCTACAATGTATATGGAAGGAACAACTTTAAAATCACGCCCCTTGTAATTATACATATGGGCACATGGATCAATATAGTAAACAATAAAAAGAGAAATTAACAGTACCCAAATAAGCTATGTAACATGACCTAATTCATGGTAAATCTGCAAGCTCAAAGGATTGCTCCTATCAAATCTCAAAAGAATTTCTTGTGGAAGATTGTAAATATATGTGACCCAAATCATCCACCACACAGCGCATGCTCCATTTCACCGGCTCATTTATCATCCCTGCCTCCAATAGCGGAAGTTGACCTTTACTACGTTGCTATGACGTATAGGGGAAAAAGACACCTACGCATGGTTCAGTTTGAATTCAGCCGAACATCTTCAATTTTGCACATGAGCAAACTACTTTTCATATGCTCTGTCCAGATAAACAGGGAAAATAATCTGCTTCTTTTTATAACGCTAGGTCAACAAGAGGTATTATGCTTAATACTTAAGGTATTAATGCAGAAAGTAATCAAAATGTTCGGCAAACATCTATTTTACTATATATGATGTCACTTCCGGCGATGTGCACACAGCCTGTCCAAAATGTGACTATTATTAGCCCCCAGCGAGGTGGTTGCCCCAATGCCAATGAAGTCAAATTGATACAGAACTGTCCGGATGATTGGCTTATTATTGGTTCTGGGATAATACAAGCAATCAGCTGACACAATTGTTCATAGCGTTTATACCACTAGATGGTATATACCATCTTGGTTTACCAACAAAATAAGTACATATAGTCCTACTTGAAACAATCTTGAGCAGGTTTGGCTGATCCCGCTCTCTAAAATGGAGGTAAAAAAGGTTGTTTTTGCTCAATAACTTTTGATTCCTATAGATACCCAATCCTTCCAACTTTAGGCGCATTAATTTATCTATTGTTCCATGTCCTAAAATCAACTTGCCATTTGAAAATCAGTCAGTGTTGTTTAACTCCTTCCCCCATATAAGTGGGTTTTGACGACTTGTGTAGATCCCAATGTAAGCGTGTTTTGACGAGTGTTCGCCTAACCCATGAGGACGGGTTTTGACGAGTGACTTGAGTTCCCATGTGGTGGATTATTCTTGCAATTTTCGCGTTTACTTTGACTAAAACCTAATTAAACCTATACATTTTCAGAAAGCCAAAATTTCAATAAATCTGACTATATGTACTGCTGGTATGTTTTATGGTAAGGGTAAAATGGAATCAGGAGAGAAACAGAAATAATCGATGGAAAACGCGCAATTTGACAACAACTTTGTTTCGTGTGCTCCAAGACAAACGTTCGAAAAATAGTAAAATCTGCTTCCAAATTCCTGAATATTTCACGTAACGCGAGCATAAACTACCAAAGTATCTAACCTTGATGACTAACTCGTCAAATCTGCCCATCTGAGTTTATTATAAACATTTGCCGGGACCTGTTGATCTCCCGTTTTAAAATTTATCCGCCATTCTTTGGCCCCGCTGTGTTTAGTGGCGGTTTCGTGGACCCGTGGCCATGGCGACCACGTGCAAAAAACCGACTGCTCCAATCACGCCGGGCCTCTGAAAAGGTCGCTCAAGGTCGCTCAACCATGGGCCAATGAGTGATGCTGTTTTACTTCACCTTGTTACCAGCCTTCGTTCTCCTTTAGGGAAGTACATAGGATTTTTCAGTTATAGCTCGTTCTATACCTGCCATCTCATGATGTAACTGCGAAATCCCGAATGTACGGAAAATAAGCTTTACAATGGTATGCGATAATACAGGAATTGCAGCAGAACAACAACAACAGAACGATGCAAAACGCAGCTAAAATGCGACAATTTCTTCGCTTTTTTCGTGATTTCCAACAGATGGAAAGCAAACACAAAACATTTTTTCGCAAGATTACTTATTTTTAGATTAAACGTTGCTGATATTGATATAAAACGTGAACAAATTACGTAGAATGGGCCTGTGGGAGACCATTGGTAAATATTTTTCCACATGACATGGGACATAAAACGGGATATTTTACATCGCTGGAAACGTGTGAAAATTGAAATCGGTCCATGGGTTAAAGATTTGTAATGGGTCTCTCTGACCCATTACAAATCTGTTATGGGTCAGAGAGAGAAAATTCCCCACAAATCTATGGGGGAAAGAGTTAACCCTATCTGGCCTGGGCAATTTGGGGTGTATCGCAGCCTGGGGAGAGGGGGCAGGGTGGGGGGGGGGGGGGCAGAAAGTGCCCCCTATATATTTTGTCTACCACTAAGGCTAGAGCGCTGAAACTTACCACACAGTATCTTGCTTCAAGCTCTACCGGGAAATGTAAAAAAATCCAAGATGGCCACGATGATGGCGTCACAGTGACATCTTCTCGGAAGCCATTTTTCGGCCTTTTTAGTTTTGCATAAATAAAATACTTTCAAGGCCTTTTAGGCAAGGAAAATGTGAAGAAATGGAGCGAAAAGATTGAAAAACACGACTTTCGCGGACACCACATGGACGCCATTTTGAATTTACTCATGGGGGTACATGTATGAAAATAGGCTCAAAATGACCCCAATAAGATAAGTTTAAAAGTCACCAAGTTTCAGCCTCCTAGCTCGGTTTTGGTGTTTCGGAGAAGCAGAGAAAAGTTCACTTGGGGAGGGGGGGCATATTCCCTCCCCCCCTCCCCCAGGCCAGGTAGGGTTAAACAGCAAGACAGATGTTTTCCTATTATTATGCAAATTAGATAGATTTTTGTTTTAAATCTGCATGAACACGACTCATTCAATCAGCTCTACGTCACATCAGTGCTGTTACAAGCAGGGAGCTAGGGAGTGGCCAATGCATTCAAGCTAGTCTAACAAATTTCCAGTTCATTTCCTTGTGGTACAACATATACCTGAAGATTTGGCAATTCACTTTAAAGTACAAGTGAGTATCCTATGTTAAAGCCCAGGCCATTTTCACAGTAGGTGTCATGACATTAGAACGATTGGCGCATTTCCACAGCACGCAACTTGAGGACAAGCTGCAGCGAAAACGTGTTGAAATAACCCTGGTTCTAATCTTGTCGTGCATAAAAACTGTGGTTCTGATGGGGTCGCAACATGACACGTTCTGTGAGTATGGCCCCACTGAATAACATTCATGAATGAAGGCTACATGTATTTTTTAGATGTGGTTGTCGCTGTCAAAATGATCGAGCGCTGTGAAAACGTTGTGCCTCAAGATTGTTGAGCTTGTCCATGTATTAATAAATTGCCAATCTGTATTTTGATTGGAGAAATCCCCTGAGGGTTTTATTCCAGTCTCATTTTCTGGGACAAAGGATGATTGTACATGAAGCTATAAGGATAATATTCAAAGACAATTATCAAGTCCAGCTTATCTATGTTCAGCTTAACACATGATGATCATCATCATCATCACTTAGGTTAAGGTAATTTGTGGGAAAATGTATGTACTTTGTACCACAGACTAATTTGTGCCATGCAGCCGCTGTTTGGAGCAAAATCATGTACATTCGGAAAGTGACTTACGTTATTACCAGAGAATACCTTTCGGCGGTTCTGAAATTGAAAGGATAAGCTTAGTTAATACGTCAGAGCATTGTAATGTAAATTGAAAAAAAAAGAAAAAAGAATTAAATGTGTGAAAACTTTACCAATCAGGTACTCGTATCCCATCAAGGAGAGGAAACTCTGCCGCCGGCGTGTTCTCGGGGAACCAGGATGAGAACGAGGCTGGTTGTCCATATTCTGGTCCATGAAATCTAGCGAATCATCAAGTTCGCGCCCGCTGTCTTCAGTAATCCGCACCAACGGTAAATTCGGGAAGGAATTACACGGCATTTTGAACGTGTTATCTGTACTACTCATATCCATGTTTGGAAGGTCTTACACACTCAGTTACGTATACACACAGGAGTTGAGTTACATGTAGCATTCAGGTATATTGGTTACATCTGTAGCTGTAGCTCACCAAAACAGACTTAATTCACTTCAGATCACATTTGTGTACAACCTTTATACTTGATTTACAGAGCACTTGTCTGGACATTTAACCGCAATTTTATAGTCCCCAAAGTTGAGCTTCAGAACCAAAGGTGAAATCTGACAGGTTGTCACAGATATGGCTTCTTCTTCACTTGAGACAAGTGGGACACATGTATCAACTTGATACCCATCAATGCTCATCAGGCTTCTTGCCATAGCCACAAGAAGGATTAAATATTATAATAACACTCATCATAAGTACATGTACAGGGTTCACCAGGACCAACAGTTGATCGGTCAGCACTGGTCAAATCAGCGAAAAGCAAGTCACCTGAGCAGCTCATAGAAGATCAAAAATCAAGCACATCACAATATCACATCAATAAATACATAAACAGGTAGTAGAGTAGACCTGTGGTAGTTCCAAATAGGGGTCGATGATCTGTTATTGTTACACCTACTGTACTAATAGTCATCCATTGTAAATTGAACAGGCTCAGGCCTGGGATGTGATTTCCAGGCCGTCAATCTTGACAGTTTATCGTTGATGCACCATGCAGACTTGGTGAATCTGTAGCCAGATGATCGGGTGTAACTAGCTGGATACATGTTTACGTTCCATCCTCGAAGCCAAACTGAGACTGGACTGTTCTGTCAGTGCACAAGTGTTGTCTTTAAGGCTGTAAGTAATTATATACCTCCTATGTTTACTGCCTCGATGACGTCCTGTGTGTACGTGCACGCGGCTTCTGTGACAGAGGACAGCAATGCCTGAATTAACGTACACATGACTGTGGCACTTTGCAAGTTTACGTCATTTTCAAGATAATCTTCTGAATTATATGATTTCTTATGACTGCTTCTTATTTATGACTTTTATTTTAACAATTTTGATGTAATTAATGTTGTTGTAGTACAGAATGCTACAAGAATGTGGCACTGGAACCACGTCACAGTGCTACATACATGTACATGTAGTAACAAATTGGAACCGTCTACACTTCTTGAAAAATATTTTTCCAGGAATTTCAAGGATGTCACATCATCTCTTACATCAAAAGAGAATGAGAAGACTTCTCTTGCAATGTAGAAATCTGTTTTTGAATCCTCTAAGACAGGATACAATTGAAAAGTTGGGGTATTATATGTACTTCATAACATTTTATTATTCACATCGTTCTCTTGAATATCATGCACATTTACACAAGTACCATGTGCAGTTACCATTTAGCATTGAAACAAACAGCTTTATTTCAAGGACTTGCGTAAGATTGAGTTTTTGCTGGCTATACATGTACATGTACAGGACAGGATCATTCTGTGAATTACAGCATCTCCATCTCTCCATCCAATATGCATGGCAAAGAGGAACCAACAGAAATCAGCTCTATAAATCTGATATCTGAGATGTTATCTCATGAACTGCCAGGTTGCCAATTATGGTTCATGGCTCAGAGCCAGTTGATGTTTCTATAAACTATAGCAATTACCTTTTTGTGGAGCTGTGATTTTGGTCTGGAATTTGCACAAACACTCACAAAGGAAAATGCGAGCCATTAAATTATCTCCCCTTCCGGCCACATGTCTCCCATTTCCCTGAAGAACACGAATGCTTCAAACAGATACCAAGTTTATCTATCATCAAATCAAAGTGCTCAGTTAATCCAGTCAAATTTGATTTAAACCATGTGATGTAAAAAATTCTCATCACCTTGCGGCAAATGTGGGAAGCTGGATCATTGATGACAGTCGGGAACATTCAACAAGCAAGCTGGCTCAGCATCAAATACATCATCACACTGCTGATAACTGCAGGTACGTACAACCTACATGTATGTGAACAACTGTTTATAGAGAAACGTCCATTCTAACATGACTGTGCCAAGGAATATTACTGCAGCAATAACATTGACACTGCATGAATTAATTACTTTATCCACAGCCGGGAAACTGATATAGTTTGTATGCCATTTTGATCGGTCTACTGACCAGTGTAGGAGTATAACTATGTCCATCAGCCACATGTAGGGAAGTGATACTCAATATCTTGGGAGAAGATTACGGACTTACTTTGAACCACACACCTGAGTGTGGATTTGTTGGGGGAGAAGATTACGGACTTACTTTGAACCACACACCCGAGTGTGGATTTGTTGGGGGAGAAGATTACGGACTTACTTTGAACCACACACCTGAGTGTGGATTTGTTGGGTAAGTACTACAAGTACTTATATTCCCAACGATCCTTCCAGAGTGGCTGATTGTCTTCCAATTTTCAAACAAGCCAAGGAAAAAGCTGGATTTCCATTCAAAACTTTGAATTGTCCAATCAAACATTTTAAAACTGCCAGGGTAGTTCAAGATCACCCATCAGCTCTGAGTGGATGTGTATTGAATTACGTAATTCAATGCAGCTTATTCCAGTTTTTTATTTTATCATTGATGCATTCGCCCGCCCGCATATATTAATTACATGAGCAAGCAATTATAAGAAAGGTGTTGGCAAAATATGCATCAATATGCAAGTCAAGAGTTGGTTCCACATGACAAAAACAGCTAATCCACGGAGGCTTTAACCAAAAACAGCATAGAACTGATACATTACATGTATACACAAGGGGTATGCGCCAGCACGACTAGCATTATTACAAGAAAGCCACTTGAGAATATCAACCAAACCATTCAATCCTCAGGGAGTCATTGTTATGAAGTGAATGCCATGTGCAGATAACTCACAGAATAGTTAAATCCGTGTTTACGAGGTTGACTCATCACTTTATACATCCGAGAACTCGCGTTATTTGGCTGCAAAAGAGCGAAAATAAACTCTCATAATGACAACAATCAACTGTCATCGGTCTTGGATAAAACTTCTTACATGAGAGTGCTTGAAGAATGAGGTACATGTACATGTATGATGGTGGTGAA
>JAVTVY010008585.1:0-46910 GCA_036873755.1 Hanleya hanleyi
CCCGCTTTGACACTCGACCTGACATACATTCCTCCCTAACACCGCTTTGACACTCGACTTCACATACATTCCTCCCTAACACTGCTTTGACAGTCGACTTCACATACATTCCTCCCTAACACCGCTTTGACATTCGACTTCAAATACGTTTCTCCCTAACACCGCTTTGACACTCGACTTCACGTACATTCCTCCCTAACACCGCTTTGCCACTCGACTTCACATACATTCCTCCCTAACACTGGTTGACACTCGAATTCACGCACATTCCTCCGTAACACCGCTTTGACATTAGACTTGACGTACATTCCTCCCTAACACCGCTTTGACACTCGACTTGACATACATTCCTCCCTAACACTGGTTGACACTCGACTTCACACGTACATTCTTCCCTAACACCGCTTTGACACTCGACTTGACATACATTCCTCCCTAACACTGGTTGACACTGCCAAACGCCGTAACGCCGTTTCTATGAAGAGATACATTACCGCAGTAGTATAGGCCGACAGGCAAAGTGATTTACCACTCTCAGCCCGACCACCGACCCCTTATGGAAATGTTTCAAAAGCCGCTAAAAGACACTCTTCGCCAATTTCGTGATCCTTACATGGAAGATGCACCAAAATTACCAACACAAAACACAGCATCAAACAGACCAGATCCTTCGAAAATATGTTCCCTGAAATATTCGGGTCATTCCGGATGGCTTAAAGATTTATGACTTGAAACCGCCAACAAACACTCCACAGAAATGGAGTACTGATCAGGAGACATTCTCGGATTTAAGACCTGGTGACAGGGGGACGCACAACTAATCTTTACATAATTTGTGACGAGACGTATTTTCCACAAAATACTTAAGTTTTAGAACCCAAGCAGCTGAACTCGCGGATCAGTACACAGGCTCTGCTTTACTTTCCAAGGTCTCGCATGCATGCAGATTAAGAGATAGAACAGCGACCAAAGAAACTATCCAAGTAGCTGAACTGACGGATCACTGAACACAGGCTCTGCTTTACTTTCCAATTAAGTAAAACAATTGAGCCTAAACTTGCCATATACATGCCATACACATTGTCCATCATTTCACGATGGAGGGGATGTTTATGAATTGGTACACAACTGGAGTGGATGAAGCATGGCAAGGAAAGAATAATACATATCGGAAGGAAATACCAGGCGAGCTCTTTGGTAGCCTTGCTGTATATGTAGGCCTACATTTTTCAATCGATGTCAAATCCTCCTACATATATGTATGTAACATTGACACATTTTGTGTCTAAAAAAAATTAACAAAGAGTACGGTCAGTCTGTCACTTCATTCTTCCGATCACAGAAATCCTTGTATTTGAAATACTTGATACATTGAGAAAGTGACATTGTGCCGTGCACCCAAAAAAAAAGAGAAATCCTTCTAGTTTTTATATTTTAAATAGATGGAAATGTTGAATTGGATCGGTTGGATCATTCTGCCGTGATAAAAAAAAAGACTAATTAAATAGTTGATCAATTGAGAAAGTTTAATTGAGACATTCCGCCGTGATAAAAAAAAACGAGTACAAGGCCATAATTTTCATTGTGCCATTCTGCCGTCTTCCCCAAATAAGGGAGACTACGGTCATTCTGCCGCTTCATTCTGCCGGCCACAGTAATAGTCCTATTTGTAAATACTTGATAAATTGAGAGAGCTTCATTGTGCCATAGTGCCGTCGCCAAAATAAAAGAAGGCCTACACGGCCACGATTTTCATTCTGCCATTCTGATGTCTCCCCCAAAACAGACAGCATACGGCCATTCTGTCGCTTCATTCTGCCGGTCACAGAAATACTCCTTGTTCAATGTCCATGTATCACGGTCTCCAACCACCACCACCCACCCACCCACCCACCCTATTAAAGTTGAATGCCATTGGCGTAAACGCCAATAAGGAGAGGATATCTCTCTCGTGCTTGCTTACATGAAGTATGGACCGACCTGAAGCTGTTGACAAAACCCACCAGGTTGAATGCTGGCAAATCTCAAACAAGTCAAATTATATTCTATATGGCACAATCACCAGATGGGCAATGTGCTGGTTATACTAGATACTGACACTCTTACACCATCAAAGTATCTTCTCAAACAGATAAACTGGATAACAATATATGGAAGAATTTGTCTACAAAGAGTAATTCTTATTTACAAATCAAATTTTAAGATCAATTTGTGCGGACATAAACTGTATATATACCAAAATACAGAACAGACTATTTTCAGAGAAGCCTATAATGTAAGCTACAATATGTAGATGTACTCTGGATTCGGTTCTTTGAAACAGCCTGCCACACAATATAAGCAAAGCAGAGTCCGTAACCGCAAAAGGAACCTTTCCATAATTTTGTAATAGTAAATAATAATGTCTATTAATTGTCTGATAATTGTCTTCAGTTTAGTTCCTATATATTTATATCTAAATGTATATCCTACATACATGTAGATAAGAGTTCGGAAGTGCTGATCATTGTGACTGAGGTGACAGCGATGTCCTATGCTATATGATCCCTGGTAGAAGCCGTCACTGTCAAGAACCCCCAGACAAATACTGGAAGCCTGACCCCCAGACAAAGACTGGAAGCCAGACCCCAGAAAAATACTGGAGGCCAGACCCCCAGACAAATACTGGAGGCCGCCTTCCTAGATGTCCAATCACAGTTGCTGTTTGTGACACGTGGTTGAAATTTTAATCTTTATTTGGCAAACTCATGGCAACAAACATGCAAGCTCTCTCTTTACCTGAATGTTATCCCATAATTGAATAGTACGTATTGGCGCTGATAGTAATATAATGGCCTTTTGATTGGTTCTAAATCAGCAAGTCACGAAGTTCAAGATGCATGCCGTTTACTGATGAATAATGCCCCAAATAAAGACTTGGTTCAGTATTTCAGCCAGAGGCATCATCATTGTACTGTGCCTCTTGAGGAGCGAGCATGATCATATATAATTATTTATTATATGGTGATGCATCATAATTACTTTTTTATTAAGAACAAATAGTCCTGCATGCTTACTTATATATATGCGCATTCCTCCTTCATGTTGCTAACATGTCGCCAGATCTTACAAATCTTTTCTTTGTCATAATGACTTCTGATGTCTATATTTGAATTGACTTCTGGGTTTTTCCTTCTTCTTTTATTTATTATTATTTTGTTTACTATATAACAATTCAACTACTTTCTGAAATTTGGGAAACAAACTTAATGCATCATTCCTTGGAATGGAAGCGCCAATTATTCAAATTCTGTCTGTCTGTAATGCATGATACCCAAGGCCTCAACGATGAACAGTCTTTTGATTGAATGTTTTTTTTTCTTCAGAAATTCACTCCGAATTCTTCTTACAAAACAAACATATGTTTCTCTGTGGTTATAGCAAGAATGTGATTTGAAATTTTGGACAACACAAAATCCTTATATGTTAAAGGAAACATATGTGACTGTTTTGTCCTATTCAAAGATTTTTTAAATTTTCGGGTGATTTCAGTAGGTTGAAATTACTGTAAAGTGATGCCTGTAATTTCAAGAATCATTGAAACATTTTCATGTCAAAAAGGGATTAAATTTTGCTCTAGTCTGCTTATTCTATTCTCATGGCATCAGATTGTATACCTCCTGCTGTCCGATATACCCTCTCTGATTGCATTGGGAACAAAAAGTAGCATACACATCAGGCTCTCAGCCAATCAAAATCGTCCGTTACTGAATGGAGCCCAGTGCTCCGGATATCACAAGATACTGTGCTCTGGGATATTGTCAAATAGTTGAGCAATTAATATGAGAGATACTGGATGAATTTTCCATCTCTCTTGTATCCAAGCGTCGACTGAATTTGCATGCGTACCATGTTTTTGGTACAATGCAGTCAGAGGTTGTTAGACAAACAGTTTAGGGCATTACAAACTGTGACAGCTGGAGAATAGTAGATTTTCAAAAGGGGTGATAAACTGTTTGATATTATCATGCTTATATTGAGCATGCTGAGACACCTGGACACATTACAGAATCAAGTGATTTCATTTCCGACTTACCTGCTCTAAACATGCTCAACAGTCCACAGTTTCCAACTTATGCTCGGCAAATGGTTTAGAGAAATTATATGTATATGGCCCAGACTCCCAAGTTTTTACCCCACATTAGACAATTCCATTATGTGAGCTAAACCACCGAGTTTCAAAATCCAATTCCTAGTGAAATAGGGTTTAATGAAAAAGTGGAATTATGCATGTATAAATCCGAATCATCTACCGGACCACAAAGTAGAATGATATGAATGCATTATGAAAATGAGAAACAGAGGACAAAATAATTTGAAAACAGCTCGGGTCCTTATAAAAGGAAAATAAATTACAATACCGGCCTCCTTTCATTATGAAACACTGTGTTATAAGAATATACATGTATTACAATAAAACAGTAATACACCCTGTAATAAAGATCAGCTGTTAGTTATTGATTAATGGATATAACTTTTTTTTACAGCCTCCTATGTTCAACCGGACAAGGAATATTCCATGATAATGGATGAAATCTAGGCTCAGGCCAGACTCCATAATGACACTGTACCATTAAAAATATTGGGCCATACGCCAATCAGAATCAGAGAAAATTAGACCTTACTTCACTGTACTCACCAAAATCACTGGATTCCTACGTGATCTTTCTATACCGGCAGTATATTTTGTACCCTAGCAACACAAGTAAATTTAGACGGCTACCTTGGGTCCAATGAACAGACGGATATATTAGCATATTTACATGCTTAACATGTAATAAATTTGTGATTGTACCTGCATTATTAAACTATATGACATCCATATTACTGTGTAAAGGAAGTCCTCCCACACGTTATGTGTTATAGGTCGTGTATGACCAGTCAGCCTTGAACCTTCAACAGACAATGTACAAATAGGGCTTTACGCCACACACAGACATCCGCCCGATCCCTCGGCCCCGTCCCCGAGATCAATACCAATTATGTGCATACTGCGGGGAGACTCTAGACCACCACATAATATACATGGAAATCAAATCCCTAATGCATCTATCTATCAAATCTCAGACAGTGGTCATTAACATTATAAGACCATCTAAACTCTGCCAAGACAGTCGTACGTCCTTGCCTGATATATCAGACATCAGACAGACGAATGGAAGAAAATAGACCAATAAAAAATTTCACGAGTTATGCAGGAATTGATCAGGTCACGTATCCAGGAGGAAAACTAATGGTCTATATACATGTATAAGTAGTTTCAGCGACCAGACTAGTGGGAGTAATCATGTAGTATAGTATATTCAGGTCAAGCCTCCGTCAATGGAGTCCGTCAATGGCCTACGGGCTATTGGCGGAGAATGGCCAGAATTGACCATTATTGACCGAATTGCTGAGCTAGCCTAGTGTGGTTCTAGTCATTTCTATAAATAGACTGATGCTGGAACGCGACATATTGATATACATGTAATTTTCTTTTTTACACATCTCGTACATGTGAAGGATTCTATAAATGCACCTTGAAGCAATGAACACTCTGAGATACATGTACGATAAGAAAGGGACATAATTCTCGTGCTGGGCAAAGTGAATTCTGCTAGCAACCAGACATTTATAAAAAAAACAAAAAAAACTGTGAATGCTACCACATGATCGAGCTGGTCAACTGCCAATATGAGCAGATGATGGCCAGATAATATATCCATACATACAGTTTAAAGGCTATCCACAATGATATACAGGGTCTAAATTCAAGTCAATTGATACTGTCCTAAATATATCGCCTCTTACCCATAAATCTCTTTGTTAGAAATCCGTATAGGGAGAATACTGGCAATCAATGAAGACTTGCCCATGGCTTCCTGTGTGACAATACACTGCATACTGCTCACACTCTGGTCATTGTCAGCTAACTGGGTGAGCCACGCAAAGGGGCACAACTCTGTCTGGCTTGACTGATCACAAATTGCTGGCCAATTCATGCATGAGACAATTTAACTGAAGGAGATCAGTTTAACAGTCATCATTATTAACATTTAAGGGTTAAAAGCTGACAGTTTTAACAATGACCTCTCTCTCTGATGTGCATTGCTCAAGTATGACACTTTTGAAAACCTATACACCCAGTTAAACATCTAGTGTAATTGAGTTCCAAGGAAGACTGTGTGAACATTTCCAGTTCCATAGTGGACATGAATAGTGCACATTAATCATGTTAATTCTGGCAGAGATGGTACCATAATATATCAGGGTATAATGTAGTTTTTACCTCCATACACAGATATTCCGTCTGTCACAACTAATGCAGGGTACTTACATGTAGGTACCGTAAGGCCTTTTTTTTTTTATTAATTGGTTTACGGATTTTTCTGGCAAAAATGTCCAGATGGAGGATGGAAAAAAAATAAAAATAAAATCAAGCCTCCACACTTTATTTATTTTTACTTTCTGACAAACTTCTTAGACACGAGAGGGCGGTAAAAAAAATGATATGTCAAATCCAGGTAATAGCCAGTGTAATAATTACAAGACATTTACCAAAAGATCAATGACGGACGTTTCCTTCAACCAAGCGACAATATCAGTCGCTTTGCGTGAAACCAACACTTCAACAGGTGTGTTGATAGGACAAGTCATGTTTCCTGCTGTTATTTTGGACAGACAGGCCGGCAGATATGTCGTCAGTTGTCACTGATCTCCTTCAAGACCAAGTCCCCCACCGTCCCAGCAGTTACTGGACCGACAAAGCCCTTGAAAATGACGGTCGCGTCCTGTCTAAGAGTCAGTGAAAACCACCGCGAGGCCGAACCCGCCATCTTGGCTTCAAACACTGCGCCGTTGAAATGATGTCATGTCTGGTCCGCGAACTACAGCCGAAGGTAACATGGAAGTCGGAAACCACCACCACTGTAACCAAGGGAAGTAACCCGCCTCCAAGACCAAGATGTCTGCAGAGTGTTGAACTCGTGCGAACTCGAGCGTGAAGAATTTATATAAGATGTTTTACGCACAGCAAGTATTAAAATGAGACCAATATTGCGAATTTTATGTTTTTATTCTTCCGACAGAGAGGTCAGCAAATGTGACACGTCGGCGGATACGACAGAAATAAAAAAAAAATCGAAAATCCAATTTTATTTTTATTTCACTTTGGCAAAATGAAGGTCGGCGGATCCGTAAACCAATCAATAAAAAAAAAAGGCCTAAGGGACCTGTAGCTAATAATTCAATCAATGTTTAGGCCACCCTTCAACTTAATTATATAAACAAACTTTGACTATGCCAAGGGATACATGTGCCTGTACTTTGTTTTGCCAACATGTTACATCTTATTATGAATCTGTCATCCTGTTCATCAATACATTTAATAAGTCCTACATATGCCTCCAATATCGCTGTTTGTCTCAGAATATCCCCCTGGTAGCTTGTCCATGTACATGTACACAGTAAATCCTCTACTCATTATTCAATCAACCTATCTAATTTCATCATCCCTGATTTTATGGACAAAACTCAAAACGTACTTGATCTCCTAATCTGATCATCCATTAATGAAGAATATTGGATTACCTGGATTAAATTAAATATTGATTAAATTTGATCACCCTCTGATTTTATGGTCAGACAGTCTACTTCCTGTGATTGCAGGATTAGAGGAGTTACATGGGCCATATACATGTATATCATTGCTCAGCCGGCCCTCACAATTAACCATTGATGAGGTAATTATATGTTGTGGCAAAAACAGCTCACCTCAGCAGTTCTTAACATGGTGTTAAACGTGGGTTGATTTACATTTTTGCTGATGTAGATTGCCCTACTTCTGAGGGCTGTGATACTGATAGTATCAATAATTCATGATGTACAATTACCAATACGAACTATGACACTCGTTCTGATGTCTCAGGTTGGATAGGTGATTGAATGTGGACTGGACTGTGTCACATTTCATAAATCTGACAGCAGACACTTGAACAACTTCCTGCTCCACAGATCATCACAACGGATGTTCATGTGTATACATAAAAGATCCACACCAAAGCTGAAAGGAAACACCTGACCAAATGATCAGTACTGTGTTCCCTGGTCACACCAATGGACTTTTCCAAATTCCATCCCAGCTTATCTCCCAATATGGACTGCTCCATTTACTGATGGAGGAGGGGGGGGGGGGGGACTGAACATTGGCTTGAAATAAGGCAAATACATCTACACATACTGAAGTCGAAAACTATGTGTGTTGACTTGGTTGAATATCAAACATTTTCTCCTCAGAATACAGTTTCATGATGTCATACTTCCCCTGTATGACCTCTTCAAAATTCAAATATGATTAGCTATTCCAAGGATATGAACATTTCCCATTCGAAAACAATACAACCACTGCTTGATTTTGGTAAGCTCATATCTCATTGGCTACATGGTATTACATGCCTTTACAGTTTTAACATTTTACCTCATTCACTAGGTCATGGGAAATGGCAGAACATTAATGTAGTATTTAAATGGAGATGTGAAGATGGGCAAAACACTGTGCAATATACTATACCAGACCCTTGCGTGGATATACAGTCTGGTATTTCGTTGAGAAGCTAAATATTTCACGAACCTGAAGGTCAAGTGAAAATATTTACTTCTGAGACAAAATGATACAAGCATGTTCCATAAAAGTTTTAAAGTTCTCCATCAAGTTCAAATGGATGGATGGATGGATGTACTTGGGCACTCATCGCACCGCGATGGGCACAGGTCGTGCGAACACGCCATGCAACCCGTTTCCCCCAACCCGCCCTACACATGATCCCTCTTAACAGTGTCACATAGACACTGTTCAATCCCCACATTCCTATTACACAATATACCTTCTCTTAATTCCCATAACTACAGAAGTATCAGATAATATTTCCATCTGTCAAGCCCCCTCATTCTCTCAAATATTGTCCATCAAACAATAATTGGGATAAGGTCCGGACAAGAAATTGTTGATGGACGGGATAAAAGGGCTTATAAATCTGTGGCTGTACTAAACCTGTAAAAAGAAGTTAATTTCTTCATAGATTCAACTAAATTTTGTTAATTCCCTGATATAAGTATGGGGCCTGGAGTACGGGGATGGGGGGGGGCATCTCCATACAGGACATCAAACAATAATTGGGATAAGGTCCGGACAAGAAATTGTTGATGGACGGGATAAAGGGCTTATAAATCTGTGGCTGTACTAAATCTGTAAAAAGAAGTTAATTTCTTCATAGATTCAACTAAATTTTGTTAATTCCCTGATATAAGTATGGGGTCTGGAGTACGGGGATGGGGTTGGGCGGGGGGGGCAGGGGCGTCTCCATACAGGACAGTTACTGTATATCATTCTGCAAAGGTAATATGTACCTGTAATATTTACACATATGCATTCTCTGAAGTTGCAAGTAAAGTTAAACACTATTGACCTTCATTGATTCATTCAGCATTGTGAAGTACCTGTTTGTTGAATGTAAATGTCCGCATTCCAACACAGTCTGTGTGTACAGCATCAATGGCACATAGAGTAAATACTAACATATGTCACCCTGATCATTTATGTGGGACCATCAATTCAGTGTACTTCCTCCTGTCATGCCTACATTCCAGACAGTATACACAACATACCTAATATCACCAAAGTATTGAAATACAACCTAAAGCCTGTTCAGTATCTTCTTCAATGTGTTCAATACCATCATGTACATGTAGAGGAGTAAATGGGTTAGAACCAATCATTCAGTCATGACCAGGACGCATACATGAAAAGAATAAGTTTCACTTCATCATGTTCATCTGGAAAAATTGCTTAATGTCTCTTAAGGTTAGTGTATCGGATCCCAGTTGCGTATGTGTACATACGCTTAATTTTGCTTAATTACGGGCAGTGCTTTTTTGTATGGATACAACCTATACATTTTCTGAAAGCCCTTGATTCAAGGAATTTAGATAAACAAGCTGAGTAGCTAGCAGGTCCTCCGCCAAGTAGCCTGTTTGAGAGCATACAGCATATACGCTTCCAATATCTCCTTAAATATAACTTGGAAAGTGGATATGTGTATGTGGAAAGAGACGTTTATCTGGAATTGTTGAGACAATTTGAGGAGGTTTGGGAAGCAGTAATAGGTAGTGTAACACTGGAATGTAAGTCTATAGTTGTATATGGATTTGTGGATGGTGAGGTTTATAACTCGATGGGTAGAATAGATCAAGATATCGCGTTCACAACACAGATGGGTACAATATGGGTGAGTGCAATCCAAGATGGTCAATGATGTGAAGCAACTTCCCAAGTTTGAAGTCGATTGGTTGATTTGTTCTCAAGATATCGCGTTCACAAGACGTGGGACGGAGTGAATCCAATATGGTCCATGGCAGCCATCTTGGATTACGTACCTCAGTGAAAATCAATACCAATGTCTGTCGAACTGATGCGAAGCCCCATTCTCAAGTTTGAAGTCAATTGGTCGAATTGTTCTCGAGATATCGCGTTCACAAAATGTGTGACGGACAGAATCCAATATGGTCAATGGCAGCCATCTTGGATTACATACCTCAGTGAAAATCAATACCAATGGCCGTCTGACTGACGTGCAGAACCTTCCCAAGTTTGAAGTCGATTGGTTGAATTGTTCTCGAGATATCGCGTTCACAATATCTGGGACGGATGGAATCCAATATGGTCAATGGCAGCCATCTTGGATTACGCACCTCCGTGAAAATCAATACCAATGGCCATCTAACTGATGTGAAGCACCTTCTCAAGTTTGAAGTCGATTTGTGGAATTGTTCTTGAGATATCGCGTTCACAAGATGTGGGACGGACAGAATCCAATATGTCAATGGCAGCCATCTTGGATTACGTACCTCAGTCAAAATCAATACCAATGGCCGTCTGACTGATATGAAGAACCTTCCCAAGTTTGAAGTCGATTGGTAGAATTGTTCTCGAGATATCGCGTTCACAAGATGTGGGACGGACAGAATCCAATATGGTCGATGGCGGCCATCTTGGATTACGTACCTCAGTGAAAATCAATACCAATGGCCAGCTAGCTGATGTGAAGCACCTTCTCAAGTTTGAAGTCGATTGGTCGAATTGTTCTCAAGATATCGCGTTCACAAGATGTGGGACGGACGGAAGGAAGGACGGACGGACGGCTAGCATTTCCAAGTCCTCCCACCACTTCGTGGCGGAGGACAATAAATAACTCATTGTCTATACTGGAAAGACCACTGATTATTGACCAGGTTATTGCAGATACAGGAAAGACTATTGATTATTGACCAGGTTATCACAGATACTGGGAAAGACCATTGATTATTGACCAGGTTATGGGAAAAGACCAATAACTATTGACCCATTTATTACAGCTACTGGAAAAGACAACTGATTACTGACCCGGTTATCACAGATATAGGAAAAGACCAAATGATTGACCAACTAGTGCACATAGTGGAAAAGTCCATAGACTATTGATCAGCTTATGACAGGTACTCGAAAAGACAACTGATTATTGACCAGGTTATGGGAAAAGGCCACTGATTATTGACAGTTTATCAGACAGGGGAAAAGACCAGTGATTATTGACAGGTTATCAGACAGGAGAAAGACTACTGATTGTTGATCAGATTAGCCCAGACTGGGGAAAATGCCATTGATTATTGACAGACCATCACAGACCGGAGAAAATGCCATTGATTATTGAAGAGGTTATCGTAAATACTGGAAAAGACTACAGATTATTTACCAGGTTATCGCACATACTAGACTAGGCCCATGGGCATATATAGAAAGGTGGTTTAGAAGATAAACACTGTTGCTTGATTGGGGGTTGGGACAGATACCATCCATCGCAAGTGAACTTTTCTTCGCATAATCTAGATTTTTACTTCCATAAATTTGTAAATTAGTATTTTGTAATTTATGGCTCCAAGGAAAATAGTTTTTAACTGATTGTGATACCCGAGTATCATTTTCAGAGACTATCGATTGACTGGCTGCAATAGTGGAGATAGAAAAACTCAAAAGAATAGCTGCTTCCTGAGTAGCAGATTTCTTTCCCAGAGTTTCAATTCAAAATAGTATCTATTTGTTTGAAAAAAAACCCTAAAAAAACACTCAAAAAACTGGCCATAATATCAAGCTGATCCATATGTAGTGGTACTACTATTATACATACACCCGGTACTGGCACTGAATGAAAGTATTAGAACACATGAGTGCATGAAACAACAAGTGGCAAGACATCCATCTCAGAATATTTCAGTTCTCAGACATGTCAGATAGTATTATTTCTAAGTTTAAGTTCAATTGATTCATTAATTTCACAACATTCACGTACATATATTCCTAACACCAGTCCATGTGATTACCTAGTTTAAGCTTGACCTATTCATTCATCAGAAACTAGACCCAGCATAGATACATGTACAGCCCCTAGAGCTATGGTAGGGCAGCTCTTTACACATGTACATGTTGCCTCCTGAACTGTATTTCTCTGAGCTGAGGTCAATCTTTGGAAGAGTGACCGTAGTAGGCTTCCATACTTTAGTGCGTATTAATCTGATATCTTGAAGGAAAACAATAAACAGAGTATTATTTAATACAGGTAAGGGATCAAGTACATGCCAAGTGACTACATATAGGCCTACAAAACCTGTCAACCACTGAAGGATAACTATTCTGGACTGAGAAAGATTAAACAATTTGGAACTATTTTTATACGTGTACTTTGGACAACCCTAAAATCAGAAATTTTCTAGATCCCATAATAAAGGTGAGACAACTCACCTTTCTAAAAAAGTCCATTGCTTAAGGACCAAGTTATCACGGATATTTTATATTGAATTGAGAAGTTTTAACCATAATAACTGTTCTTCTATTCCAAGTTACATTATCGACAAAGTATAATCCCATATACATGTATGGATACTAAAATGAAGTCAATATTTTTTGTTCATCTTGTAGTTACAGATTCATGTTTGTTTCATATATACATGTAGCCCTCACAATTAAGAAAACCCATGGAAAATCCATGAATTACATAACATCCTCCATTCAGACATGGTCAATATTCTTGACCAAACTGTGTCAATTCTATAGCAAGCAATCCTCCAACTAGAAAAACGTTCTGTCTCCACCATCGATACCTAAGTCATCTAACAACTTGGAGAAATCAATTTTCAAACTGGTTCTGTGGTGGTCATATTTGATATAGGATAATTGTTATACATGTGCAATGGTCTCCTATATCGATTGGTCAATAGTCTCCTCTCAGACTGTATTGATTGGTCACCCAAATTCCAGGCTAATCTGGTATTAAACTTTTGACATTTTATGCCAGGAACCAATTGCTGCCGATTGTGGTCATACAATTTGTATTTGGCATGATCTACATAATATATACTGTAAATTCTTGGTACATAAGTGTTCAGTCTCTTGTCCGTGTTGGTAATAATTACACCAATCTTTCACTGCTGCACATACCCTGGCATCAGATTGTGACTGTACGATACCTCCCACTGGCTCTCAATATCACAGCTGAATAGGACAGAATGTATGCCATTCTCAAATAGCCGAGCATCAGAATTGCTTATTCTTCTCAAAAGTTGGTTCCCCCATATATGCTAATTTGACCTTTAGAAAATAGGTCAAGGTCAGTGAAATTCAATAGACATTAGGTTCAGGCATACATGGTATAAATTTATGATGTAGATATAATCCTTCATGAAATATTGTACTAAACAGGATCTGACCTCGATAAAATAGAGCAAAGTCAGTCATCTTCAACACACCTTTTGACCATCGACAGATGTATACATAGTATTAATTTGGAAACCCTCGCTATATTTCTTCATGTTATATCATAATAAACAGTATATGACCTTGAAAAAAATAGGTCAAGGTCAGTCAACTGGGCTTGGCTTCTAGTCAATCACCAGTTGCATATGTAATATGAATTTGGAGACCCCAGCGTTAATCCTTCAAAAAATATAGCAAATACTAGAATTTGAACTTGATAAAATAGGTTAAGGTCGCTCATTTTCAATAGGCTTATGACCCTTCACCAGATGCATACGTGGTATGAATTTACAATGCCTGGCTATAATCGGCAGACCCGTCATGTAAGACAACTTCAATCGGCAACACTTTGCGTGCAATATACTTGGCCCTTTTCACTCCTTGGTTGAATGGTTCCCCACATGTAGTCATCTATTGTATGTGTCTTACATGACAGATTTGCCCTATAATCCTTCTTGAGAAATCGTGTCCACAAGAAAGATGGATAGACAGATGATGACGATGAAAACGACAATACCCTTCGGGCAAAATTTGCCTGAGGAGTAAAACTGATTATCCTGAAGGTGATGTTATGCCTTTATTTTTGCATGTATTGAATGCAAGATTAACCCATTTCAAAACTTGCAATTGGTCTCTTGGAGGCTATTTAAACTTCAGTGAAGCAGGCTGCCCGTAAAATGGATGCGAGTGGAAATATAAGTGCCCTATCCTAGTTTGATAATCAAAGCTTGGTTGGACAAAACACAGAATTTGCACACATTGTCATTTAATAGTCTCCTCACATAATGAAGGTCAGACTGATTAATAGTCCTCCAGCAATAGACACATATATGGTTTTGCAAGGGTAATGGGTCAAGCTTGCTTTAAAAGCATGCTCATTCCTGTGCCTACGGAATAATCAATTTCACTGATTGTTGTTTGGTCAAACTGATGCTCTGCGAGAAGAGACTGAATGCACAGAGGTATTCCTGGAGTCGGAGAGGGGGGGGGGGGGATGGGGATTTGGTAATTTGGTAATTTCATAATGGTGACAGCCAGTTTAAAACTTGGTGGAGGAAGTCGAAGTACATCGAGAAAACAACTGTTATCCTGAAGAAATCAGTAGAGGGTCTTACACCAACAGTTGGAAGGTGCAGCTCTGATAATGGGAGAATGCTCTGCAGTTTTCTATTCTAGCATCATTGGACCCCCTTCATCGTAAGTCTACATTGTCGTTTGACATCTCTATTCTACAGAGAGAGTTAGGATGTCAGTTGGAGCAGGAGTTGACCTCAGTTTGTCCACAAGCCTGGCACGAGGACAAGCGATCCCCTCAGTTGACAACAAACAAACAAACTTGGTGGAGTACGTCGGAGTACGTCGAGAAAACAACTGCCTGTTGGCAGTTTTACAGGTGTAAGGTACAGCTCTGATAATGGGAGAATGCTGGATTTTTTCATTCTAGCATCATTGGAACCCCTGCATTGTAAGTCTAAATTGTCGTTTGACATCTCTGTTCTACAGAGAGAGTTAGGATGTCAGTTGGAGCAGGAGTTGAGCTCAGTTTGTCCACAAGCCTGACACGAGGACAAGCGATCCCCTCAGTTGACAACAAACAAACTAAGAAACTAAACAAAGAAAGAAGAAGCTCAAGGGAAAACACCTCCAAACTTTGGCTGGCCAGGTTTGATGTCTGGACTTAGACAATCGCTGTCACTTGCCACTTTAATCTCCCCATTCCTAGAAAAAGCAAGAGCAAATATCCCCTGCAAGTTTCCTAACATTCTGCTAAACCAAAATTGATTATTTAGTCTGCCAGGTTTTCAGCAGGCTGTTTGATTCTTGCCTCGTCAGGCGGTGATTGTGAGAGGATTTGGTCGAGTGCCAGAATGCTCAGACAAAAATCCATGAACAGGGGCAGTAATCCATTCCACCAGGAAATTCTGATCTCGACCAACTTCTATTGTGAGCGTAGAGCAAGCTGTACGAAAGCTCTCAGATTTAGAAAAAAATAGGAAACAGCCTCTTATCTATTGGGTTTACCCAAGAATATTGAAACACCTGTGTAATATGAAACTGACAAATTATTCAAGATAGATAAGCGAATTGATTGTTATTGAACAGTTTTCTACAGGAAACTGTGAACTGTGTGTATTACTAACCAAACAAATATATACATGTAAGTGGGCTTTCTGTATTGCACCAAAGATCTTGCAGGGTCTGAAATAAGCATATTCGAATGATCGATCACACTGAATTCGACCAGTCCAATTTTTATCAGACATATGATATATGCTAATTGAAACAAGAGCCCAAGGGGCTTCAATATACGCCCGTATATCTGGAATTACACTGGTCTGAATTTCTAGATTGTTAATGGCCTTCATCCGAATTGGTAGCTAGCAATCCAGAGAAAGGTCTACGATTTTATGCTTCTGAGAATGTTACATACATCACATCTTATATTGAATGATAAACTAAAATGGGCTGAACTCTTGGTAACTAGGTGACCTTGAAACAAGAGTCGAGAGCTCACATATCCCACACTGAAATCGACAATAGTCAAACACAAGAAAATAGTAGTTTTCTTTCAAATGGATTCCTTTCAGGCAAGAAAATTTTCCATGAAGGTAGAAGGATGTGAAGAAAGTGATGAAGTAAACCTTTGTTCTTGAGTTAATAAACAGGTCTAAAGTTCATAAAGGACCCCTCTCCTCATTAAATTAGTAAATGTATGGTTTTTATTTCACAAGAATTTAAGTAAATGTAGCCATTTCTTACATGTATCAAACATGAGAGACAACTCCACAGGACAAATGCCATATACATGTAGGGGAGACAAGTCTGAATATTCCAACCTAACACATATAGGCAGCTAAACTTGACTTTTGACAAATTGATCTCTCTTTGCAATGCGAGTAAGCTATACCCAAAGTTTGTTATCAATCCATACCTTGAAACTAGAGATATCGCATGGACAACTAATGTTAATGGGTAAATGGACAGAATGCAACATCGCATTACATGATCTCGTCTTCGACAGGTATATGAAAATGTGACTTTAACTTTTAATGATTTCTTGAGTTTGGGGTCACAGAGACCTTGATCTTTGACCCACATTTTGATTTGTAACACATCATGTCCCTCTAATGTATCTACTGGCACAAAAAAAGGTTATTTTTAATAATTTCAAATTTTTGGGTCACAGTGACCTTGACCTTTAATCTTGACCTACATTTTGGTACACGACACATTGTCTTCCCTCAATATCTCAATCATCTTCATAAGTCCAGGTAAATCCTAAATCCTTGGAGAGGGTTTACCTTGACATTTTTGGTCTTTCGAGTGAGTTCTTGAGTGGACGCCTCCATTATACAATCTCGTACATTTCATCCACCGCGCTTGTTTTGAATAAGCATGTCGGTATCCCAAGCTTGCGGTTTTTGCTTTGACTTCTGATGTTGATTTCAACTTGACATCAAAGCAGTTGAGTCCGCAATGAAATTCAATCCTGTCATATCTCATACCCAGCAGCGGATTGGCCTAATCAACTGGCTTAGCGCGTTCACTGATTGGGTTGATTTAGAGGAAACCTCTTTATCTATTTATATCCAGAACGCATATGGGTAACTAACCAAGCCAGTTTATCGATCCTAACAGATCGATCGATACACTGGCTCGTGAGGATGTGTATCAATGAACACAAAAAATCATGATCTTTAACAATTTCATGATTTTGGGGGTCACAGTGACCTTGACCTTCGGCCTTGACCTACATTTTGGTATGTGACACATCGTGTCCCCCTCATGTATCTACTGACACAAAAAAAGTTATTTTTAATAATTTCCTGATTTTGGGGTCAGTGACCTTTGACCTTCGACCATGACCTATATTTTGGTATGCGACACCTCGCTTCCCCCTATTGAATCCACTCACAAAAAATTAGAAATTTTTAATGATTTCCTGATTTTTCCGTGACACTGACCTTTGACCTCTGACCTCGACCTACATTTTGTGTGCAACACATCGTTCCCCCCTAGGGCATCCACTTATCAAAAATTAGAACTGTAGATAGAAAACTGTCAATGATCAATGATTTCCTGATTTTAGGCAACAGTGACCTTTGACCTCTGACCTTGACCTCAATTTTGGTATGCGACACATCGTCTCCACCTAGCGTATCCACTCACAAAAAATTGCAACTGTGGATAGAAAACGTTCACAGATATAGACCGGACACAAACACTTCAGTGATTTCCTGTTTTTTAGGCCAGTGACCTTTGACCTTGACCTTCATTTTGGTACGTGACACATCGTCTCCCCGTAGGGTATCCACTCACCAAAAATTGGAACTGTAAATAGAAAACTGTTCCAGATATAGACCGGACACGGGGGACGGACAGACGGACGGAAACCGCCATCACATAATACGTCCGCCTTTTTGGCGGGCGTATAAAAAGGCAGAGCAGAATGCATTTGAGCCGACTTGTCAAATTTTGATAAGAAACGCCAAATGCCTGCCTGCTATTTTTGAAAATCTACATTGTATTGGTGTATAGTAACATAGAATAGCCTCATATTGTTATCGAATGTATAGATTTTAAGATTGTAAGAGATTCTTTTTATCGAGCAACTACTTTAGAAGATCTTTTTGGTCGGGTGAGGGAGGACTGTGTCTTAGGTTATTTGAGAGAAATCGTTTTGTTGCATTTTTTAATGTGTATGTTTTAATGTGTTGGATTACTAAGTTATTAACTTGAATACTTAGAATTTTGTTTGATCATCGGTATACAGCTGAAATATTGCTGAACGCGACATTAAACCTTAATTCTCTCTCTCTTTTGTTTTATATGCTGACTTCTAAATGCCTATCAAAGAAAGTATAGTACCAGTCTCTCATGTCTGTAAAATATGTGAGAGCTATTGATCACTCTCCTAGTTTTTGTCGCTCTATTGCGGAGTGATTCACTCTTGTCGATACAATGGAGGGCAGAAGAGATTACGTGATATTGATACATATGGCTCTGAAAACACTTAGTGAGTGAGTGAATATGATTTAACGTCGCTTCAACTATATTTCAGGCATATCACGACGTTGAGTCCTATTCCTTTTCACACCTGGGAACCACACGGGTGGGGTACTACTCCTTTTCACACCCGGGAACCCCACAGGTGCTTCAGTTAGTCGTCTCTTACGACAAGCTCTCTGAGGAGCTGAGGCTTATTCTTACCATGACCTGTGATGTGCACAACAACATTCCATGTCGAGCCTCACAGGGTTGAAAACACTTAATCTGCTTTTTGTCTAAAACTACACTGACAAACAGCATACAAACAGATTGAGAACAGTGCATATCTACTGCATACAAGGTATCTCTTGTCATGCTCATGAAAGTTTCAAAGCCTTGTCAGGTGAGGATGCAAGTCCTATCTGGGCAAATCTTAGCAAATAAAACATAAACTGTGCAAAGCACTGAGAACCCTTTGGCAATGGTATTTCAGAGGGTCCTGGTTCATAAACTGGCACTCGATGGCAACAAGTAATTGGTCAATCTCACTTTGTGATGACTTTTGCTCCATGACACCATGCATGTGTTATGCTGGTTTGGTACTCCCAGGCAAATTCATGCTTCAGATTATTAAATGGTAACAAACTGGGTTTGACCTGGTGACACGAACAAAAATAGGTCAAACTGACAGATTTTCGATAGACTTCGGGTTTGTGACTACAACTATGTGTGATATACATGTAAGTATGGTGTACCAAAAGGCAGATTCATTCTGGAGATTTGATGTAAATGATGAAACAGATGGATGAATGGGCATACGTACATGATGGCAATACGCCAAGGACAATTTTTGCTCCCGTTACAAGAGGTCTATACAGGGTAAGCAGGGCTCGAAATTACCACAAGCCCGGCAGCCCGTGGCTGGTGAATTCAGAACTGGTCTGGTTGAATTTAGTTCTAAAGCTCGCTAATTCAAGAATTTCAGCTTTGTATAATGAAATATACCAGCCCGATGGTCTGGCAAAGTTTTATGGTAAATTCATGCCCTGCTAAGTTAGCCATTGCCAGTATGTTATAGCCAATAATGCTACAGTTTGAGCAGCTGCACTGAGTTTGTAATGCAGACATAATCTTTATCATTTTGAGATAGTAGGACGGTGCAAAAAAAAAAAACATACCCTGCGCAAGTCCCGCTGAAAGTGACTGCACTTCACTGTTCTTGGACAGAGTCTAAGAGGGTGTGGCATTAAAGCCAGGTAAGTTTGATCAGTGTGATACACATCTATTCTTTCAGATACCGTATCTATTGGTTGCAGAGTGTATAACACAGCTAAGGCAAGCAGCATAACAGAGGTCCACAACAGAGGGTAGCCTATTGGTTGCAGAGGGTAATAATTATAGAGCTAGGCAAGAAGCATGATTATACTATCTGACGTATGATAATGCCATCAAACCACCCTTCCAAATAAGGGAAGCATGACTGATACATAACAAGTTTCAAAACACAGGAAGGAAGCAATCAGAGATTGCTCAATTGTATGCCCCCCCTTCCACTTTAATCCGACACTGCCCCGCCATTGTTCTGTTCTTTATTGGTTCAGCCCTACAAATCCCAATTCACAAAGATTTGAAGAAAAAAGGGCCATAACTCCTGAAAACATACGCGAAATGTGGAGAAACTTCACGCTGCACAACTACAGGGCACTGATCACATATCCTGCAAATTTCATAATTGTTCATACAATATTCACCGAGATCCAGCCCGGACAAGTTCCAATTCACAAAGATTTGAAGAAAAAAGGGCCATAACTCTTGAAAATATATGCGAAACGCGGAGAAACTTCACGCTGCACAACTACAGGGCACTGATCACATATCCTGCAAATTTCATAATTGTTCATACAATATTCACTGAGATCCAGCCCGGACAAGTTCCAATTCACAAAGATTTGAAGAAAAAAGGGCCATAACTCTTGAAAATATATGCGAAACGCGGAGAAAATTCACGCTGCACAACTACAGGGCACTGACCACACATCCTGCAAATTTCATAATTGTCCATACAATATTAACCGAGATCCAGCCCGGACAAGTCCCAATTCACGGAGAATTCAGGAACAAAGGGCCATAACTCTTGAAAATATAAGCGAAACGTGGAGAAACTTTACGCTGCACAACTACAGGGCACTGATCACATATCCTGCAAATTTCATAATTGTTCATACAATATTCACCGAGATCCAGCCCGGACAAGTTCCAATTCACAAAGATTTGAAGAAAAAAGGGCCATAACTCTTGAAAATATATGCGAAACGCGGAGAAAATTCACGCTGCACAACTGTGGGTCATTGACCACATATCATGCAAATTTCATACTTGTCCATACAATATTAACCAAGATCCAGCCCGGACAAGTCCCATTCACAGAGATTTCAGAAAAAGGGCCATAACTCTTGAAAATTATACCGGAACTCGGAAAAAACTCCACGCTGCACAACTACGAGCCACTGGCCACATTCCATGCAAGTTTCGATCCTGTCCATCAAATATTAACCGAGATATTGCCCGGACAAGAAATTCGGACGGACAGACGGACGGACGGACAAAGCGATCGCTATATGCCCCCCCTCTAGTTAGAGGGGGGGCATAATTACATTATAGAATATGGCCTGATGACAGAGATAGTGGCAATTACCTGGAGGAGCTATGATCTAATAATAATGACCCACAGGTAATTGTTATCTAATGACAGCTGACAGGTAATATTCATCATGTTAACATTCTGCTTCAGGAGATTTTATAACAACAAGTGAAGATTAAACATCCACTAAACATGCTAAACAAGAAAACAAGCAAGGGTGGAACTAACCCATTTTAAAGGTATAGTTAGGAGGGAGGTTTTGTTTATTGGACAGATTAATGGCTGACCTGTCAGGTAATGGGAACATGATTCTCTGCTGGAGTGTGGGAATGAGCCATCAGTTACCTCTACACATAATCACAGGTGGGCTATCCTACTTCAGCAAACTGTTTCCACTTGATTACACTGCTAAACAGGCAAGGCAAAGCTGGAGTCATGGATACCTGAGCACCAGGTGTCACCTAGTCCTATAATTTGGGGAATAGTACTGAACTATAGCATGGACATGTATGGACCATCAATCATGTCAATAGCCCTAATGATACACAGTCTTAACTTTCCATATTATTGCACTGAGTAGTATACTAATAGACTCAAATTGGCAATTAATGTATACATGAATATATATTCAAGGAATACTTTTATAATGCAGCAAGACTATCTGTCTCCCATAAGTAAAATACGTATACCACACTTTAATACCAGACAGAATATATATATATCACAAAATCATATCTACATGTAGATTAATACACAAACAGGTGTCATAACTCTGTGAAATAAGGGCCGAGATGACTAATTTTTCACTTGTAGAATGCCAGTGGATAAATAAGTTTCCAAAATTTGGTAGCTGTATTGAGCAGTTCATCGAATCTGCAGATGTAACTTGTACATTCAACTACAGATCACAAAATCAGAGATTAATACATCCGAAAGAGGCATACTATTTTTTTTTAGACATCTGGACTACAAGACAGGATAAAAAAGTTTCCTCATAATTTGGTAGCTGTACCAAACTCAGTGAATTATAATATATAACTGGTTACATTCAAACATACATCACAAAATCAGAGATAACTGCACCCAAAAAGGGGCATAACTCTGTAAAATAAGAGCAGAGGCGAGCAATTTTTTGTTGGTTTCTAGAATACTTGTAACAATATAAATAAGTTTCCAAAATATAGTAACTGTATCGAACACAATTCTGCAGAGATAGTTGGTTACATTCAAGCATATAGAATAGAAATAGAAACACATGGTTGTATCCCCCCCCCCCCCATTTTCCGCTTTAATTCGACACTGGCCTGCCATTGTTCTGTTCTGTATTGGTTAGCGGAGGCCTAATTTGGATAATTATAAAAATTCTGTTTCAGTCACTTTTTTTGCCATGCCTCGCATATTTCAAGTATCGACTAACAAGTGAGAATACAATGTTTTGATGCAAGATGGTCGCCGGGGCTTTCACCAAATCCGACCTGGTGTGACCTGGTTATGACACCTACATGTACATTCCTTGGGAGTATATTGTGGTGAAATTATGAAGCGATTAGTGAACTTTAAATTTTACACCCAATTCAATCTTTTTGGGACAATTTCATACTTCAGGAACTATGTGGTCTGCTTTGGAATGTAGAATAACATATACATAGCCATTTTCCAAATCGGTTATGGACTGAGATGCAGCCTGGACAAATAAAAATATCCCATTCACTTTGGTTTGGTAAACAAAGGCCATAACTCTTGAAAATATAACCGAAAGCAGAGAAAGTTCACGCTGCACAACTATGGGGCACTGACCACATATGCAAATTTCATGCTTGTCCATACAATATTAACCGAGATCCAGCCTGGACAAGTCCCAATACCGACGGTCACGGATGTACAAAGGGAAGCAACTTTACCAACGTCACGGCAGAGGGCGTGACTGCTTGGGGGTCAGATCGAAGATTGTTAACATGGTGGATCAAAGGAAATTGACGCAAAACGGTTTCCAGTTCGATAAATGGGCGGTCAAAATGAAATTAAAACAGATGTACTGCAGAGTGACTATCCTAACATATTGACAGACACACGAGGCGCTCTTGTTGTATGATGTAAGATATATATTTCTAGTCCAAATGAATTGAAGAATCTGGTATGTTCTTCTGTGACGTCGATCATTCGCTATGACGTTGCAACAATCCATATTGTGATGACGCCACTCGCGATACCATTGTTGGCGGTCCAAATAACAAACGTCACAAGAGAACGTCATAATACAAATGTATCAAAATGTATATATTCGTAGCGTCGCAAGCTATCGTGTGGCTGCAGGATAAATCTGACCCCCTCTGCACTCCGCCCTCTACCGGTATGTCAGCAAAGTTGTCCCCCTTTACGTATCCGTGACCGTCGGTATTCACAAAGATTTGAAGAACAAAGGACCATAACTCTTGAAAATATACAAAAAATGTGGAGAAACGTCACGCTGCACAACTACAGGGCACTGACCACATATCCTGCATATTGCATAATTGTCCATACAATATTGACCAAGATCCAGCCCGGACAAGTCCCAATTCACAGAGATTTCAGGAACAAAGGGCCATAACTCTTGAAAATTATACCGGAACTCAGAAAAAAAACTCTACGCTGCACAACTACGAGGCACTGGCCACATTCCATGCAAGTTTCAATCCTGTCCATCGAATATTAACCGAGATATTGCGCGGACAAGAAATCCGGACGGACAGACGGTATGACAGACGGACGGACAAAGCGATCGCTATATGCCCTCTAAGAGGGGGGGCATAATTATTATATATGTAAAGGGGCATAACTCTGTAAAATATGAGCTGAGGGCAGCCAATTTTGATAGGTGTCTTGACTTAGCACTAGATAAATAAGTGTTCAAAATTTGGTCTCAAGTGGGTTTGCCTAGAATGCGGTAATGGACGGAGGGACGTACGGTATGACAGACGGATGTACATGGCGATGAAAATACCCCGAGGCCCATAATGGCCGAGGGGTAAAAACTGACCGCCATAATTACAGGTTCTTATATGTACATGTAGACTGGATAAATAAGAAAACATCATGATCATACAGGTACTACTTACCGATAAGCAATTCACAAACTACCTTGAAAGATATCCAAAACAACTGTACATGTACATGTATGTAGGCTGTAGTGCCTAAACTTTCACACCTGCAACACTCACAGGTATGGTGAGATCATTAAGCTTGCGTGTTTCTTCAAAGCATGATACAATTCACCGACCTGTGTGGTTCAATCAAGTCCTGTTAGGCTTATATGTCACATCAAAGATTTGTATGAGCCCATTATAAGGCCCACATCCATGACGGGTAACACTGAAGGTTAGCTAGAACAGCATCAACCTGGATAAAATAATCCATCAATGTAAAGACCGGAATCCAGATCATCTAGTCATGCCTACAGGTCGCCCACTCAAATCAAAACAGTTGACAGACCATAACACAAGCGGAATTAAATATATTCAGCAGAGGTGTTCAGCTGTATCCTCAATGCTGTACACCTGAGCAATGACTCTCACTGCCAACAGACTGACTGACAACTAATGGACTCCCGACCTCCATACAATATAGCCAGACTAAGGCCATCAGGTATTTACCCATGCTCCAGTGATCGCTGTCGTCAACATCAAATATAGCTCAGCCACGCTGACATCAGCTGGCCCCCTGTGTCTCTAAGATGTTTCACCTATTTATGCCTAATGTTAACATTTTTATATAGGCTTAGCAGTTACATGTATACTGAGTTGTACAAAGGAACAAAATCTACATGTACTCTATTCTAATCTTCAATCTGATTAAATCCAGATCTACAAAAAGCCTCATCTTTACTTGTCACTCATGTAGATTTGGGATCAACACATGTAGATCTGGGATCAACACTCCCATTTCTGTGTTCTGAATATTGACCAATCACAGAGCTTCTCCACAATTCTGGGATGTATATTCGAAAACATCAAGGTCAGGCCACAATTGCATGAAGAAAGAAAGGTTGGTCTTGGGATATTATGAACAGAGAAATATGTCCTGGAATTTATCAATATATATAAATTTTGTTAATGTTAATAGAAGATCATCATGGTGTCTAATATTAATCTAATGAAACAGGCTAAAATATATGAGAAGATGGGATTTACAGAAAACTGTACACCTGTTGCAAAGTGAAATGGGCCAGATGTGTGACCTTAATCTGCCCAGAGATGTTATTGAACATTGAAACCCGGGCTTGGTCTCAGATCTTAAATCAGCGAGATCTAAGATGGGGAAAATTTCTTTCAAAGATGTAATCAGCCTCAAACTGGACGGATTTTGTAAACTCTCCCCTTAGATGCGTTTTTTCAGCAGGGAAGATTACCAAAGCATCATGTATTATATTTGGTGATCGTGGAATCGCCATATACAACGAATGCAAGGATATCTTGTCAGAGAAATTTGAAACTGCCCGCTTCAACGGGTTTTCTGTTTCGCCATTGAGTGTGTGTTGTACGCGGAAAGGAAAATGACGTAGGAGTGACGTAGCGACACTCACGAATCTGAATGCTGCACAGCTGCAGCCATGGGATAACGTCAGGGCTCGTGCCTACAGTTCGGTCATGTCGCATAGCATATGTTGGTAGAATGCACCATACGTGTATACGCTTGTTGACATGGCCGTGGAAAAATAAACGGCATGCCATGCTGTTTATTTTCAAAGATCAATTCCTTCTATTTTCTCGTGGATGGTAGAAACAAGTTTAGTTTTTTATGGTCAAATGTGTCTCATTTAGTACCTGTTGTAACACGCCACTTTCGCTGAGTTTGAGAGACATCGATTTCAGCCCATATTTGAGGCTGATTACATCTTGAATCTTGTTATAATCAGATGTTTTTAATCTTCTGTTCCATAATTTTATGGACTGAACCAGATGTTTGTGAAACAACAAACACCTTCTCACATGGTATAATTGGATTTTTCTGATTAGAATGGGGTTTGAAACAGCTGTATCGGTGGATTTTGTGTTGTCACTCTCTGCTACCATCTGTTTGACACCTCTTCAAACCCCTCGACATCTTCAGCGTCTCTGCATTTGACTTGGTGCTGGATTTGACTCAGACATCCGGGGTGAGCAGTAATGCAACAACCACCTCATAAGCCCTGATCACAAGCACATGTATACACATCCATGCAAATTTGGTAGATACTTCAGGTAGGCCACTATTGTCTGAGTCTTTGTGTCGCTGAAAAGGCAAAAGTTTAGACACATTGTTGTCCCCAGACTTGGCTTTTGTATGCATTGTCTTGTGATACTTACATGCAGTATGAATAGTAAATTTGTCACTTTGCAAAATAAAATACACCTGTGCAAACTCAGCGTGTGAATGCAACTGCACAATTAAGTGTGTGTATTTTGCAAGGAGAGTAAATTGCATCTGCTTCGGAGGTTGTGCAAAAGTATATATACATATATATATATATATATATATGTAAATTTGCACTGTACTCAAATCTGGTCATGTGAACACATAGCAAATATGCATACCATGTACTTGGGAGTAAAACAGAGAAAAAACTGTTCAATCAATTTTAAAAAGGGTGTTCAGTGGAACATTTATGCCCCATATGACAAATTATTACCGTCAAACAAAAATATTTTGACATTTTGCCTGTAATTCTTTTTCAGTCATGGCAACATTTGACCTTTAGTATTGTCACTGTGGTATTGTCACTGATATTAATAGGTTTCATTAGAAACAAGAGTAGGTCCCCCTATGAAATTTGATGAAGGGAACTTGAATTATTGTGCATAAAATGCTTATTTCCATTTAATCCATGGTGACCTTGACTTTTGACCTTTGAACTGAAGGTTCCATTATGGTTTACTTATGTCTTGTTACACCCATGTGAATGCTTAGCAAATTATACATTTACACACGTAGGTAAATATGCACATATGCAATTAAACACACACAAGTAAAATTTGTGCATGTGTTTGGGGCTTTAGTCAGTGTTTAATCCCTATTCGAACATATTCCCCAGTCCGCCTCAATGTTATAGCATTGTACCGAAACTGGTGTTGAATTCCCGATAAACACCAGCGAACACCTGCAGTGCTGTGACGTTGTCGGCTGTCGTGGATACTATAGTGAGCGCGCGCATAATGTATACCAGCGGCGGCGAAAGCTCCCGAAAAGTAGGGGGGCTCGACTATCATATCGCACTTTAGGTGAGGGTCCAGGGGCCGCCTAGGCCCCGGAAGCTCCGCGCTCCCAGATGGCTGTAGACGCATTCTGACCGATTTCTGGCATATAAAACGACATATCATCACTATATAATCAACTGCATTTTGAGATTGTTTTTCTGATTTTTCTCGTCATTTAAAAGAAAAATTGAGTTGATAACTTTTGAACGTAAAAAAGTATTTTTCCTTTCCAAAATTCGAATTATACGCAGTGATCTCGAAGAAATTAACATTTCAGCAGAGGGTTGGAGAGCGCTGACAAAAATATAATATGAACGCAATTTTGATTTCTAAAGGATGTGTCCAAAATACGAGAAAAACTCCCTGTGTGTGTTTGTAATCAAGCTGGTTTTTTTTCAATCCAAAACCTGCCAAATCAGATTTTTCTAAAGGTTTACATACTGAAATATCAGCCTCGAAAAAATTGCGATTCTCCGTTGTATAAAACTTGAGATATGATTGATCAAAATGTGCTCCCCGGCCTGATTTTGGTATTTTTGAGGCTTTCACAATGAGGATTTTCAATTATAGCAAAAATATGACACCTCAAACCAAAATAATTTTGTCACACAATATATTAGGAAGTTTGTTTATTAAAAAGAGGCACGAATGGTTTTGGTTTGAGGTGTCATATTTTTGATAGGAGAAAACCCTTCATGAAAATGCCCAAAAATACCAAAATAAGCCCGGGAGCACATTTTGATCAATCATATCCCCATTTTTATGCAAGTGAACATCTCAGTTTTTTCGAAGGGGATATTTCCAGGAAAATCTTATTTGGTATGTTTTGCAGTGGAAAACAAAATCGGCTTTAATACCGTCACACACAAAGGAGTTTTTCGTATGTAAACGTCACATATCCTTTGATAATCAGCTAATCGTCCAATAAAGCTAATGCAATTTCGATGTAAATTAACATCTAAAACAGTTATTGGTCATTGCGAACGGAACAGAAGAATGAGCAAATCAGAGCACTTTAAACCAAACATCAACGTGCCCCTCCATTGCAAAGTCGCCGCTCCGTGAAAACCTAGCCTATACAGGGCGGCGCGAAGCGCCGCGGAAAAAAAAAAAATCCCGGCCTGTATATCTGGTCACATTAGGACCAAAATCATGAAAAAGTCACCCAGCTTTTGTTGAAACTGGGGGGGCTGAGCCCCCACCTTCTCCAAACTGGGGGGGCTGCTGCCCCCTCTGCCCCCCCCGCTTCCGCCGCCCCTGTATACTTTCCCGCAGTTTGCAACAATGTTCGCATTGACCAGCTGGGATGTGACTCCTCATTCAAAAATTTATTTGATCAATGTGGAAGGCCTACACTAACATATTTTAGTTAATTTAAACAGAATTTCGTAATACAATTCAATTCAATTCAATTCTTTATTGGCACTAACACAATTCACACTGGTTATGGCCGAGAAACATACACATAATACATGTAAATACTTGATTCTGCATGCCCGAATCGAAATAAAGACCTTGGAAATCGGTTTCAAATTTCCGAGATAAACACCAGTTGGCACTTGTCCAGCAGTTTGACCAGCTGTTTATCTGGGAAATTTGAAACCTCTTCCCCGGTCTTTATTTCTTAAAGCTTCACTTCCCAGCGTCTCTGCGACATTTCAGCACGCGACATTTCGGCATGTGACATTTCGGCACAAAGTGAAGCGTACAACATTTCGGCACACATCAATTCGGCACCTTGATTTTTTCAAGGCCAAATTACACTAAAATAAAAATTTTCACATTCTTTTCTAACATATGGTTTAACATATAAATGGATCATTTTAAGGCTTACCATGTTGTAGATTCTTTCACCGTGATTATCCACACCATTGCCCCTTTTTACATACGTGCAGTTGGTTTAGAAAGACGTTTGGTTTTTGTCATCAGGCAAAAAGCAAAATCACAAAATTTGAGGTACATGTACATAATGTGTAATTCTCTTTCAGATACTTTGTAAATATTTTATTAATACATGTAGTAAAATACCTCATCAATCAACTGCATATGTAAAAAGTTGCCCAAAAGTTACAGATAATCACCGTCACAGAACCTTCAACTTGGTACGGTAATTCCTCTAATAAATCGATTAGCCTATCGGAAATCAATCACCCATGAATTTTGGAGGAAAATACTAACGGAAGTTGTAATAATTCAATCACCCCCATGTTCAATCAATCCCGTTTGTAAGGGAGAATACTCTAATACTAGAGTAGTCTCCCTTCCCTTAAAGCAATTTAAGTTTACAAGCAAGCACTTGGCAAGTGAGGACCAACCGTTTGCAATCTCGAAACCAGAGCTATCCGGTCCTGTCCTCCCTACTAGGCTCTGGGACGGCGCTCAGCAGTACGATCGGTCATTGGATAGCACACAAAACCCTAGAATTTAGAACATAACGAAAGCGTATCTGTGGAGATTAAGCCAACGTCCCGACGTCATGGATGTTACGAGCGCGTTTAAAAGATGACGTAGCCTACCAGAACTCTTTATGCATTCTTGCGAAACATTTTCTATTTTGACGTCATGACGTTATGACACTGGCCATTAAGATGACTCATGACTGACGTTTTATAAGGAATAGGATATGTTCCAATGGAACCGGAAGGGGCCACGTGAAAGAATTTTTCAGTGTATTATGGGACCCACTTTCAGCGACCGTCGTCCCAGGGGTTCGTCGGAGCGGCCAATTTTCCAGCGGAGAGCGACCCCTGGTGGCGAGGTTGCAACCGTTTGAACTAGACCGTGTTTGATAACACTCAGCTGATGCTGGAGTATTAAACCTGCCATTAGCTGGATTGTATTGAATCACACCCTACATATACGGTAATTAGAATTTGAAATGAATCACCTGTACCATCCTGAACACGGTTATCACAAGTCATGGTATCGGAAACTGGGCACATGATGATCCAAGGTTCATTTCTCTGACTTTTGCGAATCACCGCTTTCACTCAGTTGCAATAAAATCGATTACCTCTCATATTCAATACCCCAAATATCACTTCTGGTGATCGATTTATTAGAGCTGTTACCGTAACCCTTAGAATGGTCTGTTTTTATGTTACCATATGTTGAAATAAGAACGTTAAAATCTCTATTTTGTAGCATAATTTGGCCTGAAATAGATGCCAAAATGTCACTTGCTGAAATATTGTACCATTCACTTTGTGCCGAAATGTCACGTGTTGAAATGTCGGGTGCCGAAATATCGCTTCCCAAAATGTCCCGTGCCGAAATGTCATGTGTCGAAATGTCCCTGGACCCTGGATACTTTTTGTGCTTCCGTCGGTTGGGCATGAAACCAAATGGATAACATGAAGCTGCGCTATCCAAACCCCTCGGCTCTGAACCCCAGCTATTATAATAAGGGTGTCTCTACCAATTGATTGGCTTGTGGGAAGAAATATTTACCCATGGTATTGTAAGTGTACTTTCCTTGAAAAAAAAAAAGTTTTCCTCCCCTTAAATTAATTTGTTTCTTGAATAAATTGAAAGAGCTGTATCGATGTCTCACCAAAACAACAGTACACATGGCTAGATAAATACAGTACATGTATACTAAATGGCACATGTATGTCATTTCAAAACAGATTTGCAAGCATTCTTTGCATTGTCTAAGAGAATAAATGAATAAATCAGTCATCCAATCAATAAATAAATGTGATAGTATACTAACATGATAATAGAAATAATATGCAAACTTAACATAGGAATTAGTGGATTTTGTTAGACAAGGGGCATAACTCTGCAAAATACTTTCTGACACGACTCATTTTCGATAGGCATCTAGTTCAGGTCAAGAGAAACAACTGTATCACGTTAGGATGTTGTATATGGAACGGTTCTGAAATTATCACAACAACAAATCATAAATGGATTTTTATTTGTAAAAAGGGGCATAACTCTGCAAAATATTGTCCGAGATGACTCATTTTCGATAGACTTCTGATTTACGTGAAGATAAATAGATGTAACAAGTTTGGTTGCCATGCATGGAACGGTTCTGTAGATATCGCGGTAACGGATTTTATCAGACAAGGGACATAACTCTGCAAAATAATTTCTGACACGACTCATTTTCGATAGGCATCTAGTTCAGGTCAAGAGAAACAACTGTATCACGTTAGGATGTTGTATATGGAACGGTTCTGAAATTATCACAATAAGAAATCATAAATGGATTTTTATTTGTAAAAAGGGGCATAACTCTGCAAAATATTGTCCGAGATGACTCATTTTCGATAGGCTTCTGATTTACGTGAAGATAAATAGATGTAACAAGTTTGGTTGCCATGCATGAAACGGTTCTGTAGATATCGCGGTAACGGATTTTATTAGACAAGGGGCATAACTCTGCGAAATACTTTCCGACACGACTCATTTTTGATAGGCACCTAGTTCAGGTCAAGAGAAACAACTGTATCACGTTAGGATGTTGTATATGGAACGGTTCTGAAATTATCACAATAACAAATCATAAATGGATTTTTATTTGTAAAAAGGGGCATAACTCTGCAAATTATTGCCCGAGATGACTCATTTTCGATAGGCTTCTGGTTTACGTGAAGATAAATAGATGTACCAAGTTTGGTTGCCATGCATGAAACGGTTCTGTAGATATCGCGGTAACGGACGGACGGACGTACGGACGTACAGACGTACGGACGTACAGACGTACGGACGTACGGACAGCCGTACATGATGACGACAATACCCCTAGGCCAAATTTGGCCGAGGGGTAAAAAACTAAATGTTGAGTAACAAATTTATCAACATGCCTTTGTAACTCAACAGCAAATTTTACTTTTTATTCCAAGTGTTCAGTGATAAGCTCCAAAAACAATTCATTGAGTGAAGGTGTTCAATAACCAGGACGTTATGCTAAATGTACATGTACAACACTGGCATATTATTTTTAAAAGTTTAAATCTCGTATAAACTGGCCAATGTGGAATTTCAATGCTATTTATACTGCTTTTTTCTCTCTATTTTTAAGCTGAATACATGTATATGCTACATTCATAAAAAAGGCAAGTATGGACAGTACACTGAAAGATGGAAAACATAACATTTTTTTCCTTCAAATAAGTTAATATTTCATTCAATATATCTACATGTACATACTTGCATATTGCGACATCTTCCTGACCAGTGACCTTGAATTGATTGTTGTGATAATTCTCCTCTTCAGGATTAACAAAACTAACAAGATATAATTAAACTTAATGTCGCATTTAGCAATACAGAACTATACACAACATGTACATGTGCACAATGACTGGAGATAATAACATCTCCAATTTCATGGACTCAGGCCAGATTGTCCAACATGTATAATTTCCATACCTCTTGATCGCCTCTGGACAAGATTACTAAATCATCAATTTAACCCTTGTATCGACTCTCACAGCAGTTGTGACCTGTGATTGCATCAGACTCTATTAATGACCGGACATGTTCAGACTTGTATACACATACTGCTGTCGGCTGTATCGGAGGCTGATGTCACTGTCTATCCACATCCTATAGCAGGCTACATGCGTGTTACCTGTATTGGTTTGCATTGATTGGCAATGATCTACCACTGATGAACACAGGAAAAAGCTCACATAACATCCCAAGGATATGTGATATTCAGGCTCATTAAATTTAAAAGTTTGTTTATCATCACCGTTTGCCCCTGATCTTCTCACCTCCCAAACATTTTTTTCTTCTTTTTTTCTGTCCTTTTCAAGACAATTTCCTTCAAGAAATATTTCCCGTCATGCTGTTTGTAGTTCTAAAAATCTGGCTGTGTGAACAACGAACAATAAAAAAGGTAACATTTCACAAACACATTTTGTATACTTTTCAATTGACAGTTTGCTCATTTAAGTCTATTTAGCAGGCAGTTTCACGATCAATCTAGTCTCTCATGTTAAAGGAAAGGGGCCATGATTCTCATTGACTCTTCCAGTTAATGATTTAGATTGTATCTCAATTTCTAACCTTGCAAAATGATCTTGCCAATTATCATGCCTTTTCCAAGAATAATTGATGTTGGTAAGCAAGATATAGCCCTGCTATGGCCAATGTCTCATCTCTGGATACGACATGTTTCAACTACACTCCTCAGGTTCGTTCTCCCATTGCCAGCTAGAGTTTGTGTCCTAAACTAGTATCAGCATATATTCTAGTCGGGTGTGGAAGCCCACTTAGGGGCTAATGTACTGAAGGTTCACCTTGGCAGCAGACTGTAATGTTTCCTTGTGATTTCTCGGATTTTCAGACACCATTGTCAAAATATCCAGAAACTGGTGTGCAACTTAAAAAAGGCAAGAGAACCCCTCGGCCTTGTAGGTAATTAAATAGGGCCCTGGATGACACAGAAACATTTAATGGTGGGGGGGGGATTTGGCTCAATGTCACACTCAAGGTTGTTTCACTCGTATGGCGACAGCCAGCTTGGTGGGTGGAGGAAGCCGGAGTACCCAGAGAGAAACACCGGTAACTGACAAACTTTCACACATCAGCTGGGCTCGAGCCCATTTGATGGCAGCAAGCAATTGGTGACAAATTGACAGATTGACCTAGTGACCCAAAAGAATATAGGTCAGCCTGTGACCACATGCCTATGTGATTTCGATACTCCTGTATATTCTTGAAATTTGGTGGTAACAACAAAACAGAGATGGATATATTGTACCGCATGTACACTATAATGACAATAGTCCGATTGGTGCTAATTTTGGGGGAGTTGGGAAGGACAGTTTGTTTTAATGTCACACTCAAGATTATTTCACTCATATGGTGACAGCCAGTCAATCTAATGTTATGATAGACTTCTGCCCTATGTTCATGTGTTATGCAAGTTTGGTGTTATTGTTCAGAGAATTAAATGGTGTCCAATTAACCGAGTTAGACCTGGTGACCCAGAAAAATGGGTCAATCTCATTGATTTTCGATAGGCTATTGTTTCATTAGCATATGCATGTGCAATGTAAGCTTGGTATACCTAGACATATTCATTCTCCAGATATGATGGTAATTAGAAACCAGAGATGAATGAATGGACATATGTCCATGATGACAATACCCCAAGAACAATTTTCTGCAAGCCATATTACCAGTTGTGTGCCATGTGTAAGTTCAGTAAGCTTAGGCCTGCTTATATTTGAAATACCGGTACGGTATTATATAGTAAGCAGTCAGTGACAAATTTGACCCAGTGACCAAAAAATAGGTCAGTCCCCATGATTTTGATATAGGCTTCTGCACTAAGACCATACATATTTATAAAATAAGTTTGGTTTTCCTAGACATAGTCATTCTTGAGAACAAGAATGATAAATTGACACAGTTTGACCTGTTGACCTGGGAAAATATGGGTAAATCTCACTGGTTTTTGACAGGCTACTGTTTCATGACCATATGCCTGTGTGATATAAGTTATTCCAAGATATATTACCAGTTATTCAGGTTTTCCCCCCGAGTGTATGGAAAGTTACGACCCTCCCTGAAACTCAGCCTCAGGGTGTATGAGTTTCAGGGAGGGTCGTAACTTTCCATACACCCGAGGGAAAACCTGAATAACGAATTTATTACCCCTCAAGCCTTTTTATCTTGAAGTAAAAATACTGAAAAAGGTCTATCATTTATAACCAATGGTACAACGGACAAATCCAACCATTGGTTATAAATGATAGACCTTTTTCAGTATTTTTAGTTGGATTTTGGTTACGAAACTGTCCGCATTTTGCTACGGCACTGTGAGAAAGGCGCACCACACACACTCCATTCGATCTGCTTTCGTTCGCAAATCGACTATTATTTGAACAAATGACACCTTTTGGTGAGTTATGTGTCGGAAACTTCGGTGAAAATAATGCAGTATGACTTTATTCCATTAAATTTTGAGATATGGTCAGCTGAACTTTCGAAGCGAGAGCATCGTTTCCAATCGCACGTGAGTTGTTCTCTATATACCCCCAGTAGCAAGACATCACTCGGGGTGTATGGCGTTTATACGACCCACACCTTTTAACCATTATCACAATCCAGATATTGAATACAAATTTGCTCGTGTGGGGTAATATTGCGTTCGATGATGAGAAAACAGATTTGGTCGAGGACCATCCCAGAAAATGGTCTAAGACAGCATAAGCAATTTATTCGCCTGGGGAATTACATCATATCAAATGATGCTTAACTACTTTATCACTCTGGAGGCAAGAATAATGTGTATTACCCATGTCAGATTTGCATGTGACAGATGCAGAGTGCTGACTGTATTTATTAGTGAATACTAGCCTCAAGGCAACAGGCTGAGCAGCAAACTAAATTTAACATCAATTAACATGCTTTTAATATGTAGATATCTCCACTGATAAGAACTAATTATGGCCTTTAGCAAGTCTGATTTGCATTTCTTACCAAAACATTTTGGGTGAAAAACAAAACAATGAAGAGAAAGCATTTCAAATAATATGAAACTGTGTTGCACGCACAACCTAAACAATGATCCCCTGAAAATACATTAACATGTACATGTACAGATTAATTTCTCTGAGTTCAATGCACAAAATAGGCAGTATCACATCGCGTCACAATTTGCGATAGAAAATGAAAGAAGTGCTATCCATTTTGAATTCATGATTAGCAAAATGCGAAATGACTTTTTTTTAATGGGAATGAACAAGAAAAACATGAACTCATCACGAACTGATGTTACTTCCTCTTTCTCTCACCTAGTCCTCAAGGGGGATAACTCCACCTGACTATTCTCTCCCTTGCGTCAATACCGTGGCACTGTGATAATTGCTTAGGAATTACCAGGCAAAGATGGCTGTGAAGCTGAGCACTGTTGTTTCGTGGGTGATCGACGCTATGTAGCCGAAATATTGCTGAACGCGACGTTAAACCTTAATGTTCTCTCTCTCTCTCTCCGGTTCCGTGGATGGCAGAGATGTATCCCAAAAGAACTTGGATCGAATATTCGGTCCAAAATGGCATAGTGACGGCAAACTATGCACGAAATACTCAACAGCCATGAGGGCATTGCGAAATTATTACACAAGCTTCATTTCTGGTATATCGGGTAGGGGTCTTGTAGTTTAAAGAAGGACAACATAAGAAAACATGCTGGCAATGAGCAACACAAACAGGCTGACATTCCGTTCCTTATTTTTTAGTCTGCTTCTGTTTGGAGAACTGCTATGGATTTGAACAAAATTGCTAATAATTTTGCACAATTGACTAGCAAACTGCTATGGGATTCCGATATTCTATTTTGCGCCTTGTTATTTATCTACCTGTATTTTAGGTTTCACTACAGGAATTCAGATTTACAGATAAAAGAGGGTGGTCTGCTTATCCAAACTTTTGTATACATCTACCCACATAGTTCAATGGGACAAACAACAGGCCAAGATACAATCCTACCAAACAATACATGGATAACCAGTAAGGAATGATTTTATACAACACACATCAATATAACTGTGAGATGAAACAATATAAACTCACTAAAGGCCAAAAAAATGTGTTTGTTGAATATCTTCAGAAAAACTGGAACAGTGACACACACTTGTATTCGATTTAATCCCCCCCTCCCCCCCCTCCCCTTAGTGATTGTAGCTCAACTATGGAGAAAGTGATTGTTGCACAATAAATCACAGAATGTGTCCAAAATACCAAATCTTCCCCATGCTATTAAAACAATTGATTGGGTAATTCTATCAGTCAGAGAACATATGAACAGTTGGCGAAATCCATCAAAGCGACGTCCCATGATCAAACTTTCTAGGCGTGAAAGGCGCAAAGCGTCATTGCCCACACTGAGAAGGTTAGATGTCGGGCAATGCTTGAACACTGCACAAAAATCGGATAACAAATCACAGTGGCTTTAAAAATACAGAAAATCCAAAGAACTTTGAAGATGTTATTGTCTCGGAATAAAATTGGCATTTGCAAACAGAAGGCATCGTCTGTAAATGTCTATGAATAAATAATACCACAATGTCAATGTAAAGAAATGGTTCATTGCCTAACCTCAGCAAAACGTCATGAGGGCAATGTTGTCATTTTGTGCCTTTTGTGGCAAAAGAGTTTCAATCTTGGGACTGCCCTATTCATTTCAACGTAATTTTTATTGAACTTAGAATTAATACAGTGAAATCAACTCTAAATATTGACATTATTCATGGTCCCAATACTTAAATTAAAGTATTTTGAACCTTGATAAACCAGAACCATGGTCTGCATACACAGGTATATCATTTTTGAGAAGTAGAGTCAATAGCGTCTCCAGATATTGGCGAATACATTGCTTTGCCACGGGTGTCCAAAATATGCCAACTTTACCCTATGAGCTTCAAGTGGCAAGTAGCATCACATATATAGCAGACTAACCCAAGTTGGCTGGTAAGTGGTTAATCCCTGTTTGGTCAAGAATTTAACAAATAGTGACTATTATGATTGAAAAAACAAAAGGGTTAATTTGCACATTTCAAAGAATTGTCAATACGATACAGGAGGTCTGCGGTGGAACTGGAGAAATATCTATTCTAACTGCATGATAATTCATCTGGGTAAAGTAACTACATTTCCTCAATGTTTTTGGCCTACAAGTATCTCAAACTCAATCTTGAGCATGCCTATCTCAAACTTAAGCCTGAGCATTACCTGACCCAAGTTAACAGCCACCCTTATGATCACCAATCTTTATCTACAGTGTACTCAACATCCTCTGACCTTTAGCACAATGACTGAGGTATGTCTACATGCAGTTTGACAATCTAAATTCCATCCCAACACACAGCTTTGCATCAGATGGCGTTTACCAAATGACTGTAGACATACTTGCATATCCGGTTGATGAATCAGATAACTATTTCAATGAATCCCCATGCACCTCAAATAAAAAGCCAAATGTCACATCTTGAATTCCACAGCATCAAATTAATGGCATGTGAATAAACAGTTTGTCTTATATTCACATACCCCACACCACAATGCACTATTACTGGGCAAAAAGAGTGGGCTCAACTCAAGTCCCAGTGAAATTACTCAGAGGATCAATTTCTGGGAAGGAATATCTGGAATATACCTTCTCCAGGCTCTGAAACTGTGAAACGTTTGGTCTTGTTTAAATCTAGATACCCATGCACAGCCACGCTCACACACAATCTGATCAAATACTTTTCAAATTTGAAGCACTTTCATTGGGTGACGCAACTCGATTGGCAGAATTGTTCATTTCAGACTAACTGCACTGCATTGATGATACATGTATATACAGGCCCACAGGTCCGGGATGTTAGGGCATAAAAGGGACTGTTTGGTTCAGATTCTTCCAAAAGCACCAAATTTGGCCCATATGTCGCCCATACAATACTTTTTCGATTTTTGACGGGTGCCAAGGTAGTCGCCCCCTGGGGCCGCCATATTGGCGAAATTCATTATGGCCGCCACCCCGGTTAGAGGTCAATCGTATTTAAAACAACAAAATGGCTAGAATCGTGAATAATACAACTTTTTAGTGGTTATCGGGGTCGGGGAATCTGATTCTGATCTTATTTCAACGATTTGAGGTCAAGGTCACCCTAAAGGTCATTTTTGGGTCAAATTCGTCATTTTTAGTGGTTTTTAGTCGAGATATACAAACTAACTCATTTTATCGATTTTCGGGGTTGAGTAACCCGAATCTGGCCATATTTTGAGAATTTGAGGCAATATTGCATGCGAGGTTCACGACAGAGGTCACCCGAAACAGAGATCAACCGGAGGTCAATTATAGGAAACACCAAAAGGGCTAGAATCACAAATAATACCATAGGGCTTTGTGGCATCGGAGAATTAGATTCTGACCTTATTTTGACGATTTGAGGTCATGGTCATCTCATTTGAGAATTAAAGGTCAAAGATCAACAGTTGCTACTAAAAACAATCGAAACAAGATTATTCAGGAACAAATGTTACTAAAATACTTCGGAGATGACATCTGCTGACAAAATGCTATAACTATGCCGCTACGTGCATTTAAATGTTCAAAATACAAAACAAAGACCGCTTAAGCAACAGTATACCAATGATTACTTTTACTACCTATGCCTTCTGGCTTGCGCTCTATGATGCCAGCAATAAATAATACTTGTCATCACCGCCCTCGTTATTAACGCACCCGCCTTCGCATTTGCAGAGGGTCGTGTAGTTGCATTTGCACCTTCCCGTGCATGCCTTGAGTCAGCCGCAGTGCATGAGAATGGCATATGCCATAGAAGCGGTCCATAACGGTTGCCATATGCTGGTGCAATCTTTGTGCCAGCTCCACTCACTGAAGTCAGGGACTTCCTACTGGAGTGAAGCGACTCCAGTAGAAACTCGCTTGCAGCAGCGCTCACTTTACATGCTGCAAAAGCGCGGCTTGGGAGATGGGATGTTTTCCAGCGATCTGGTTGCAATAGTGAAGAGGTGATCCTTGGCCTCATTGACACCGGCTGCACCACGTCCCTTGCTGTACATTAGCACGATGAAGCGTTCTATAAGCTCCATATGCACGGACTCGAGAGTGTCAGCTAGGATCATGCGTGAGAGCCACTAGTGTGTCGGTGGGGTCCGATATGCTTGTACAGGCTGCCCAGGCGGTCTTTTTGCCACATCCAAGAAACTTTGAAGTCGTCTTGCACCCTGTTAAGCTGTGAAAGAGAGGTAGTGCCACGGACTTTGACGGACCAAGATCGGAACAGATGGTTTGGACTGGAATGCCACAATACTTTTTCCTGAACCCCTAAAATCCCGAAGTATGAATGGATCAGCGGCTTCTTAAAAAATGCTAACAGAAAGGAGCCATTCTCATTCATCAGCACACAGATCTCCAAGACTGGCATGAGCGGAAAGCTCCTTCTGTGTACCCGTTTTGAGTCCGTGTTCTTCAACAGGCGTTGTGACCTCACAATAGTTCAACCTATGTTCGCACGATGGACAGCGATGTCCGGTCTTTAGAGACCCTCGGTCTATCGGAACTCTTGGTGGACTTCGGCACTGGGAAAAAATATTGTGACATTCCAGTTCATACCATTTGTTCCGATCTTGGTCCGTCAAATCCTTGGCACTACCCCTCTTCCACAGCCTTACTGGGTGCGACCCGACTTCACAGTTTCTTGAGAGCGCAAGCCAGAAGGTATAGGTACTAATAATCATTGGTATATTGTTGCTAAAGCGGTCTTTGTATTGTATTTCGAACATTTAAATACACATAGCGGTGTAGCGGCATAGTTATAGCATTTTGTCAGCAAATGTCATCTCCGAAGTATTTTAATATAATTTGTTCCTGAATAATCTTCGTTCGATTGTTCTTGACCTTTGACCCCAAAATGGGGTGACCTCAAATCTTCAAAATGAGATCAGAATCGGAGAATGCCACAAACCTCTATGGTATTATTTGTGGTTCTTTTGGTGTTATACCTACAGTTGACCTCTGGTTCGGATGACCTCTACCGCGACTCTCAAATGAAATATTGCCCCAAATCGCCAAAATAAGGCCAGATTCGGGTTACTCAACCATGGAAACCAATAGAATGAGGCAGTTTATATATCTTGCCCCAAAACCACTGATAATGGCGAATTTGTCCCCAAAATGTCCTTTAGGGTGACCTTAAAGGGTGACATTGACCTCAAATCGTTGAAATGAGATCACAATCAGATTCTCCGACCCCCAAAACCACTAAAAAGTGCTATTATTCATATTTCTAGCCCTTTTAGTTATTTAGCTATGATTGACTTCTAACTCGGGTGGCGACCATATTGAATTTCGCCGAATATGGCGGCCCTAGGGGGCGCCCGTCTTGGCGCCCGTCAAAAATCGAAATAGTATGGTATGGGCGACATATGGGCCAAATTTGGTGCTTTTGGAAGAATATGAACCAAAAAATCCCTAACAGCCCTGACTACACCACTTTACCGCGGACATCAGATCGCAATGTTGATTTCAGTCCGCTTCGGATATCTGGATTGATTCGTCCCGAAGTGACACAGGCTGAAGATGGTATCTTCCAGATACTCTATCCCAGGATTTCATACTAAAATCTCAGTAAAATGGACTGAAATACACAAACTGAAGAGCTCCATTGAGCTTGTTGAAGATGCATGGTCATTGCTTCCTTGGCTGTTCAACTGGTTCTGTGAAACATTCTTTGGAGGGATTGGAAACTCCATTCAAGGTTCTGGGATACAGTCTTTGGAGGGATTGGGGACTCCATTCATGATTCTGGGATACAGTACGTCTTTGGAGGGATTGGGAACTCCATTCATGGTTCTGGGATACAGTCTTTGGAGGGATTGGGGACTTTATTCAGCTACAGATGTTATTCTCACTTTGATGTTGGTTAAATTTGTTTTTTACAATTAATTACATGAAAAAGATCTCATTTTTTTGTCCTAATAAATGAATCTTGAAGTTTCTAACATGATGTATACTATTTTGCACTATTTTTTTGTTTTTTGTTTGGTGATGTAAAGAGTGTCTAAATACTTGGACAAAACATCTATTTGCATAAAGGACCTCTTGTATCATAAAAATTCATCCCGACTTATTATAGCAAGAGCCCAATTTCCCTGGACCATGTCGTTAAAATGGAACTTATGGATCTTGTGTGTTGCATGGATCTTGTCTGTTGCATCTTGTGTGTTGAACTTGACCTCAGTCATGGTACCCAAACATTATTTCCCGCTAATGCATCCACTCACAAAATGTGATTTTCAATGGTTTCATTTTTTTTTTACCTCCAGTGGCCTTGACCGTTGACGTCAATAGGTTTCTTGTTTGCCATAATCATGAGATATTCCTTATTAAGTCTGTTGACAATCCACATCCTTGGAAAGAAGTAATGCCACAATGTTTTCAATAATCTCCTGTTTGAAGGGAACTCTGTGACATTGCCCGTTGACCTATTTGACCTAGGCATATCATCTCTTAATGATAGTGTATCCACTCAAACAAACATGAGATTGATCTAATCAAAACCTCTCGGCTTTCCCCAAGTGATTGAGACCCATGTGTATGTGAATTGGGGAAGAGATAGTACTATGTGGAATAATCAAGCTAAAGGTAATTTACAATTTGCAGTGTATGGATGTATCAACATATCAGTGTATGGAGTATAGAACTAAGCATGCTAAGTATTGCAGTTCTGCAGATACAGCTAGTTACATTCAAGCATATAGGACAAAAATAGAAATTAATATACCTGTAAAGGGGCGTAATTCTGTAACATATGGTCCGAGGGGAGCCACTTTCGATAGGCAGCTGACTTAGTACTAGATAAGTAAGTGTTAAAAATTTGGTGGTTGTGTCTCCACGGTTTTGCCTAAAATGCGGTAACGGACGGACGTACATGGCAATGACAATACCCCAAGGCCAGAATGGCCTAGGAGTAAGAAATAAGTTTCCAAAATTTAGCACCTGTACTGAACACGGATCTTCAGATATAATTTGTACATTCAACTACAGATCACAAAATCGGAGATTATTACATCCAAAAGGGACATAACTCTATAAAATAAGGCCGAGACCACTAATTTTTTTGTAGGTATCTAGACTACAACTGGATAAAAAAGTTTCCTCATAATTTGGTAGCTGTACCAAACACAGTTAATGATACATAACTGGTTTCATTTAAGCATATATCACAAAATCAGAGATAACTGCACCCGAAAAGGGGCATAACTCTGTAACATAAGGGCCGAGGCGAGTAATTTTTAGTTGGCTTCTAGAATACAACAATACAAATAAGTTTTCAAAATATAATAGCTATATCGAACACAGTTCTGCAGATATAGTTGGTTACATTCAAGCATATAGGACAGAAATAGAAATTAATATATCTGTAAAGGGGCATAACTCTGTAAAATATGAGCCGAGGGGAACCAATTTCGATAGGCGTCTGATTTAGCACTATAGATAAGTGTTCAAAATTTGGTGGTTGTGTCTCAAGTGGTTTTGCCTAAAATGCGGTAACGGACGGACCTACGGACATACGAACGCACGTACAGACGGACGGACGGACGTACATGGCAACAACAACAAGCAGCCAGAGGATGCTAGGTCCCCCGCCGAAATGGCAGCAATATTTTTTAGCATTGTTGGTCTCAGGGGATATACATGAGGGAGGCAACTGCTGCTTCATAGGCGTTGGATGTGGAAGGGTCTTTCTGCCTTCCCAAGTTTTAAGATCAACTCAGAACGATTGACTGAAAGTTGATTGCTTCTGTGATATAGTTTCCATGCAGTGAAGCACCGAGAAGCATCCCCAAGTGACATCTCAAGGCATTATCTGCAAACCAAATTTGACGAGAAGCCGAACCCTTACTGTCCAGAAGTGTCTTTGAAGTAACTTTGAAGTGTGGCCATATTTCAACCTTGAAGTGCAAGGCTCAGAGTCAGAAGTGTGCTTGCAGTGTGGGTATTGTTTTGTAGCAATGCCATATAAGGGCATTGAAGTCACAATGAAGTCACAATGAAGTCACTTAGAAGTGTGCCTCAAATATTTTAATTAGGTACTGCAAAGGCACTTCATAGACACTTCCACAGAAGGGTAACCTTCATAGGCACTTCTGAAGTGCTCTTGAAGTACCTAATTAGAATATTTGAGGCACTTCAATGTCCTTATATGGCAAGGCACTTCATCCACTCTTCTACAGAAGGATACCTTTCATATGCACTTCTGAAGTGCTCTTGAAGTACCTTATTAGTATCATAGCAAATCCGTGTGATGAAAAGGTATGTAAAGCCACGAGATATTTACTTTCCCAGAAAAGAATACACAAATATATATTTGAGCACAGAAAGTTTTATTCAGAGAAAATACAGAGTGAGACAGAACAGTACATCATAAAATATTTACAATAAACCGCTAGCACAAAATACAGCACAGTTCTTTTTTTTTGTATGCATATACATGCAGTCTTTGGTATGAGAATTTATTGCAGTATTATTATTCAAGGGTGACCGTGTTCTTTTCCAACTTGAACTTGAAGCAGCAGATCTTTCGAAGGATAGTTTACTTCAGTTGCCCTGAGGTCCACTCGGACGTAACCCAACGCTGAAACCCACCAGTCTGAATTGTGAACTTCTTGGCCTGTGGCGATAAATACATGCATATAATTAAAACCTGATCAGTTGTATATATGGTTCCATATGACATGCAATCCAGTTTTTTTTTTTTTTTTTTTAATACACTCAGGATGATTGAATAGGTTGACTAACATAAAGGGTAAAGAATGGAACACATCCCTACGATTTACAAAAGATTGATGAAGATGTCGATTATCCTTTCTTTAGTACTCCATGATATACAACAATGGAGATAAACAGTTTGTGTGATGTTCTAGCCAATATACACTATGAAGAAATCAACCATACCTGCATGTAGGTGTGCTCATTAAATTTCCCATCAGTCGAGTGGCTGCTTGAAGTGAGCCGAGTTCCTTGTTACAGCTGTATTCTGGAATTATGAAAGTATTGACAAAGAAGCCATTAGAAACAATCATGTGGATTTTGATAATTTGTCTTTTTTTAATTCATGGTTCAACTAAATCTTCATGCAAGACTTCAAATAACAAATAAATGCTTATTAACTACAAATTGTATTCTTAAATTTTTTAAATGAAATAAATGTATGAAATGAAATATTCTCATTTCTCAAGATGTGGGTAAAAATGTACAATTGAAGTGTGAAGATCCTTAGCTTGGGTATATGAGCAGTGCAATCAATAGACAAGGAAAATATAGCCTGTTATAATGATAAAAATTAAGTCTAATCATAATTGATTATACTTTTTCTGATTGCAGCTAAAACAGGTAATGCTAACATTTTATTATCAATATATTCTAAAACTTATTTCTTTACCATTTTGTCAAAAATCTGGTATGGGAATATTCTACATTCTGCAAGGGAAAAATCAATACCATTTATTAATCAATAAAAAATCAAAACAACAAGATAATTTATTTAGAGCTACCATCCCCCCAACCAGTTAAATCCACCTGTTTTGACATGAACTGAACAGTTTTGTGATAAAAATATCTCACCCTCAGGGGATTTCCTCCAGGGGTGCATGCCAATCTTCATATGAGGTCCCCAAGCCTGGTGTTTCCAAGCTGACAAGTCACACAATCATAACAATGGCATTTAATCCACACTGCCTTGATCAACCTGGATAGATCTGAAAGTGATATTGGGACAGAGATATGGATATTTCGCCATGTTACATGACCCATTAAATTTGACTGCAATTATAAGGTGGAGTACAGTATAATAACCTGCAGTCCATATAGCAAAATATTTATTGAGGCCAATATCAATTTTTTAATATGTCAAGGGAAACTTGTTGATAAAATAAATAGCTGACACTCTCAGGTCTACATCACTGTTCAGCCCAGTTCTTTGCTTATTAAGTTATGAAAAACAGAAAATTTTAGTTATATTTATAAGTTACTTACCATATCACTAGCTGCTATCATCACCATCTGCAATACAGTTCTTCAAACCTCCATAGTTCTAGCTTAACAGGAATAAATCCATCTGATTTCTGCAGTTGGAGAGGTCAGCCATTTTGATTGTTATCGTCTGGTGGCGCCCCCAGTGTTCAATTAAATTTTCAAGGGCAGATAACTCCACTCATTTTCAGAATATAAAGATTTTTTGAAACAGAAATTATATATATTATACTTAGTGATAATGATGAAGAGGATAATATAAAGTATTCTTGAATGGGTATTTTTTTGTTGCTGACATTATGTTAGAACTGATTCTTCTAAAAATATTTTGCCATTTTGTCCAATTTTACTATAAAATCATGGATTTGGAATGACTATAAAATCTGAATTCAACAAGATTTCTTATCTAATATGTGAGAGACTGGTGTTATTAATGTCTTTATTCTATTCAAATAGAAACCCATAGTACTGATCACTTTAAAATATCAAAAAATATGTTCACATTTCTGAGTAATATGTCAGTAACCACATGTGAATATTTTACACAGTTGTAGCTATTTTGAAATGTGAAGTACAAATCTGATGTTTGGTGGTTTCATTGAAATGAGATTTGATGTCACTGAGTGAAATCAAATCAGCTAACTTTAAGCTGGGTTATTCCCAGAGCTAATTAATATAACTGAAACTTGTAAACAT
>JAVTVY010008586.1:0-49124 GCA_036873755.1 Hanleya hanleyi
CACTTTAAGTGTCCCTGTGGACACACTTAAAGTGTTATTTCAACACTTTACGAAAAAAGTTTCAACACTTTAGTTTTAAGCGTGTATGATAAACTACAAATTCACGGAGTGTCAGCTCTCATTCTTTTGTCGTTCCGGAGATTGCACAGAAAGTTTGGTGGTGGTGAATGTCCCTATCCCAGGCCTTGTAGGGTTAAAGAAGGAATTGTTTGCATAAAATAATCCAAAATATATAGAAAAGCCCGAAAAACTCGGAAAAAGTCGATATCCCCCATAGGCCAACGCATAGAATACATACCCGGTGTGTTCTACATACATGTTTTTTCTTAATCCAGAATATGTCATGAACAAACAATTAATTTGCGAGTGCCTAGGGTCTTTGGCGATATTTGTGACTGATTATATCTTTAAACGGACATGTTTGTTATCCATGATGCTTACTTTCTCACAAATCGCGGTTATTCTTTGTTCCTCAGGATATTTGGTTCCACACAGTCCTCGTAGAACAATTTGGTTCTTTTTGTATTGTTACTTGGTATTTTGTTATGAGAATTTGGATCTGTATTTTGGTTCCACCTGCTGCAAAAATAGACAACAAAATTTCCCGGAGTGCGGAGAGCACAAGCGCCAAACTGGTTTAACGAAGAGCCAAATTCTGTTGAATTTATCTGAAGAACTAAGAAGTACCAAGATTCCATAGTATTGTGTATTAAAACAACGGATACAAATTCTGTCTGTATGTTGTATTCTTCACTGTAGTGAACAAGCTCTCACAAGACAAGCAAAGAATCGCGAAAGCACGAGGGGAAGCCCTTAGGTGTGATGCAGTCCTACCCGGCTATTTCTTAGCATAAATTTCAAGATTTTTTGTTAAAATTATCTTGTTTTTTTCATTTCATTTTCGTCCTCACTGATCTCCTGAGTAGGAGGAAGAGACGGAGAGAGGGGGGACTTAGGGCGTTATTCACCTACCTTCAACCGGTGACGTCAACAGGTCACTTTCGGTTGACCTTTGTGAGGTCACTCCCGGTTCCGGTCACGTGATCGGAAGTGACCATGCGCACAATAGCGGACATCATGCGCAGGGTTAAAGGTCATTTTATAACACATGAACGGAACCGGAAGTGACTTCACAAAGGTCAGACGGAAATGAACTGTTGGCACCACCTGTCGGAAGTAGGTCAATAACGCCGTAACTCCCCTTTCTATACTACTCTCTGGTACACATGTTCACGTGTAAATCGGATGAAAAATCGAAAGTAGTAATCGGGGCGGACACTGGGCTCCGGGTTAGGACTTTCGTCTCCTGGAAGCCAGTGTCCCAGGACATCCAAATCCAGACCTGATTGCCCGACGGACAATTAAATCCAGATCTTAGTGTCTTGGGACACTTACATCTAGACGCGAGTGCCCCCCGGACTCTGGATGCAGCGGGCCACCGTTTCCGTCACACCGGCAAAAACCGGCAAAGGTGTGCGCCGTCTCAAAAAGGACGCCGTCTCATGTGGAGGTCATGTGGAGGTCACGTGATGGTCAATTGCATGAGGCATGTATTCCTCTGCAGTTATGTGGTCTGGCGGTGATGTGGTCTGCCTCCGCGGACAGAAATAGTCCCAAATACGTGGGTTTTCGTGAGAATGTTCAGCAATCTTCAGGGCCGGGAGGGGCCCGTAGTAGATTGATTGGATCGAGTGAGGTGTCAAAATGAAGCGCTCCTCCAGGACCATCCAGTCATGGGTGGGTGCATGTAAAATTAGGATTTGTCCCGAAAATATAAAAAGCGGAACACGGACTTTACCCCTACACTAGGGGAAACCCCTATCAACCCTATCCCAAAGGGCTAATATCGATCCCTGGCTTATCGGGGCCTGCTGAGAGAGTGGGGGAGAGGGTGTATGTAAAATGAGGATTTGTCCCGAAAATATAAAGGCGGAATACAGACTTTACCGCTACAATAGGGAAAAACCGCTATCAGCACTATCGTCAAGGGTGAATATAGGTCCCCCGGGCTTATCGGGGCCTGCTGAGAGAGGTAGGTGCATGTAAATTGAAGATTTGTCCCGAAATTTAAAAAGCCGAACACGGATTTATCCCTACAATAGGAGAAATCTCCTATCAACCCTATCCCAAGGTATAGTCACAGGATATTCATTCACATTGACCTTTGACCTCTTGGGGTCAATGGGCGTCAATATACTCTTTAAGTACACAAAAGTCAATGAGTGCAAGCGTACTACTCTGTATCTGGGGTTAGGATGCGTAGGTGTATGGCGTCACTTCCGGTAGGCGTGAAACGGGCGTGACCCTGGGGAACATGTTTAGACCAGTCTGACCTACATCCGGGTACTTTCCTGTGAGTGAGTGTGAATGAGTGTGAGTGAGTGAGTGTGAATGAGTGTGAGTGAGTGACTGTGAATGAGTGTGAGTGAGTGAGTGAGTGAGTGAGTGAGTGAGTGAATGAGTGAGTGGGATCGGGCTGGACTAATGTATTGTCCGTTTTCATCATTTTGCGCATGCGCAGTCTGGTTGTAGTATAGAAAGCAGGCATTTTGTGGATTCGTGGAGGTTTGTTGAGTGATTGAGGGACCACTCACTCACTCACTCACACTCACTCACTCACTCACACTCATTCATTCACACTCACTCACTCACTCACTCACTCACTCACACTCACTCACTCACTCACTCATTCACACTCACTCACTCACTCACAGGAAAGTACCCGGATGTAGGTCAGACAGGTCTAAACATGTTCCCCAGGGTCACGCCCGTTTCACGCCTACCGGAAGTGACGCCATACACCTACGCATCCTAACCCCAGATACAGAGTAATACGCTTGCACTCAGTGACTTTTTTGTACATAAAGAGTATATTGACGCCCATTGACCCCAAGAGGTCAAAGGTCAATGTGAATGAATATCCTGTGACTATACCTTGGGATAGGGTTGATAGGAGATTTCTCCTATTGTAGGGGTAAGTCCGTGTTCGGCTTTTTAAATTTCGGGACAAATCTTCAATTTACATGCACCCTACCTCTCTCAGCAGGCCCCGATAAGCCCGGGGGAACTATATTCGGCCTTGACGATAGTGCTGATAGCGGTTTTCCCCTATTGTAGCGGTAAAGTCTGTATTCCGCCTTTATATTTCGGGACAAATCCTCATTTTACATACACCCACTCCCCCACTCTCTCAGCAGGCCCCGATAAGCCAGGGACCGATATTAGCCCTTTGGGATAGGGTTGATAGGGGTTTCCCCTAGTGTAGGGGTAAAGTCCGTGTTCCGCTTTTTATATTTTCGGGACAAATCCTAATTTTACATGCACCCACCCATGACTGGATGGTCCTGGAGGAGCGCTTCACTTTGACACCTCACTCGATCCAATCAGTCTAGTACGGGCCCCTCCCGGCCCTGAAGATTGCTGAACATTCTCACGAAAACCCACGTATTTGGGACTACTTTCTGTCCGCGGAGGCAGACCGCATCACCGCCAGACCACATAACTGCAGAGGAATACATGCCTCATGCAATTGACCATCACGTGACCTCCACATGACCTCCACATGAGACGGTGTCCTTTTTGAGACGGCGCACACCTTTGCCGATTTTTGCCGGTACTATAATGCATTTGACCTCTACGCCAGATTCTTACGCCAGGTCAATGAGAGTCAATATGCCGTCTGTATACTACTCTCCTTGATCTGTTTTTATCCATACCTACCGTGGGCAACTAGCCAAGGCAGTGTATAGATACGCTAACAAATCGATCGATACACTGTCTCCCGAGGATGGCCTGGTGGGTCACATGCCTCTCACGCTCCACATCTCTTATACGACACGATTTGCGTTTTCTATTCTACTCGTCGTAACGGAAGTTACATCATAACCCTTCCACGTGCGAACTTAGCATGGATAAGTCGAAGTCAAAATCAAAAAACAAAAAACGGACAAATCGAGGCAATTTTTAATATTTGATTTTCATTTTTGCGTGAAGCAAAATTCTTTATTATTCTTTGATTTATCCATATATATCCTATTGCAATGTGCTATGGTCTAATACTTATCCGAGTCATCTTCATACACTTGTTTGACTGCAGAAGAGGGTCGTCAGAATTATTTCACTGAGCTCTAGACTTGAGCACACTGCGCCTTTGTTTGCCTCCTACAAGATCCTGAGATTGTCAGAACTATGATATCTACGAAAGCCGAGAGGGTTCTTCAGAGTTTTACTTTTTGACTTCTGACTTCTGACTTCCGACTTCTGACTTCTGACTACCGACTTCTGACTTCCGACTTCAGACTTAGGATTGGTTTTCTTTTATAATGCATTACATCTTAAATTATGAAACATGGAATAACACAATACCATTATTATGGCTTGAAAAGCTGATTGCATGTACTTTTAATAATCATATAACCATTGAAGTTTATTATTTTGATTTTGACTACTTCCGACTTCCGACTTCCAACTTCTGATTTTGGACTTCCGACTTCTGACTTCTAACTTCCGACTTCTGACTTCCGACTTCCGACTTCTGGCTCCCGACTTCAGAGTTTTGGACATTCATCCACCCCTTGCAACTTTACCTTTACATATATTATAATAATACCTATAATTCTATCTGTGACTTTGTGCTTTGGTCTTTCCGATTACAGTATTGGCAATTTAAGAGCGAACCCGAACGTTCTAGGTCCAGTTTTAGGCCACGGTTAGAGAGACATTAGGTTGAAGTTTAAATCTGCTAATGATGTAATTTATTGCAAATGGTATTTGGTGAAGTCACCAAATGAACTCAAGATAATGGCTAGATTATACTGGAATTGTCGCAAAGCTATAAGTCTAATGTATTTCTTTGTAATATTGCTTATTTACAGCATCATGAAAATATAGAAATACGGTTCTCATGGCATATCAACAGATTATAAAGGACCACGGAATTTTATTTTGGAAACTGCACGGATTATGATATCTTATTAACAAATATGAAGTAACAAAGGAGTACTCGTGCGATTCATATTTATTAAAAATTCATTTCAACTAACACACATCATTACACAAGTTAATGGACTGCAACTTAAAGGTATCAGAATCTTAAATATTCGTATTTGTCTATCTAATCAACTCACCAATAGCTTATATTTGCATATCAAATTTTTTCCAGGTGCAGAAAGCTTCTCATCAACCAAGAGAAATGTATATTTATATATTTATTTATAATATTTCGGAAGTAAATATGATCAGTTGAATAGAATTGTGCTATCATATTATGTATATTGAGGCGCCTTTGACTTGTGACATAAGGTATTTCGATTTACATTAGAAGTTATCGCATTTTAATAATCAGAACATAACTGCAGATAAACTTCAATGGTTATCTGATTATTAAAAGTACATGCAATCAGCTTTTCAAGCACAAGATTTCATAATAATGGTATTCTGTCATTCCATGTTTCACAATTTAAGATGTAATGCATTATAAAAGCAAAAAAATCCTAAGACTGAAGTCAGAAGTCAGAAGTCGAAAGTCGAAAGTCAGAAGTCAGAAGTCGGAAGTCAGAAGTCGGAAGAAAAGTAAAACTTTGAAGAACACTCTCGGCTTTCGTAGATATTCGATAGGGTCCATCGCTATCGGCCATCATACAGAACTGAACCTTTACCTCATGATCACTCTCCAGTTTGCCCATAAATTTCTAAATAAATTCGAGTTTGTTTCCAGTTCGATTTCAAAATTATTTTACGAGACAGTTCCAGGTACACGCCTACCCTACGCGTGGTCATTTGTATAATTTATATCAACCTTTCTATCGGACAAATCTTTCTTTATATACTCCTAAAATCACTGCTCCAAAATAATGGAACAAGGTGCCGTCAACCTTAAAGTCATGTCAATCCATATCATTATTCAAATCAAAACTGAAAGAATATTTACTTAATGTATAAGGCTCTCACCGACCCAGGGATATGTTATATGGCAAACAAATGCACATCGTTCATTTATGATTTCTGTTTATTCACCGAATTTATACTTAATCTTCACCCAGTCTTGTTTATCTAAATCCAGTATAAATCTGTCTTTAAATATTCATTTTTATATTACTTGGGACATTACAAGCCCTTTGTGGTTTTCATCCCGACAGATTTCCATGATGTATGTGTATAAATTTCAACTTTACTGTACATATGTTTTATCTGGTGAATAAACGAACAAACAAACAATCAAACAAACATAAACGAAAATTGAAAATTGACTGACAAATTTCAATTTTCGTTTTTTGTTTTTGTAATCTCATTGACGATCAAATTTCAATTTTTTATTTTGCGAAACCAAAAAAAACAAACACGAAAATTGAACTGTGCAAGGTGCGCGCATACATTTGTCGTTCGTAAATGCAAATGTTGTAAGTTTGGAGAAACCAGATCAATTTTAAGTATCGCTCTCGTATTTCTATATGACATAAACTCATTTTGGAAAGCTGGAATACGTGAGCGATGTTGAGCTATCCATCTTTCTACTTTCAATTTTGCAAGATGAAAAGCTGAATTGTCAAGTGTTACACGGACCAAATAACCCTCGTTGTCATTCAAACATGCGCAAATCCAGGTCAGTGACGTCACATCGCCCCTTCGCTCCATCGCCCCTTCGCTCCATCGCCCCTTCGCTCCATCGCCCCTTCGCCCCTTCGCCTTCCGGTTTCGCATTCAGACATGCGCAAATCCAAGTCTAGTGACGTCACATCGCCCCTTCGCTCCATCGCCCCTTCGCTCCATCGCCCCTTCGCTCCATCGCCCCTTCGCCCCTTCGCCTTCCGGTTTCGCATTCAGACATGAGCAAATCCAAGTCTAGTGACGTCACATCGCCCCTTCGCTCCATCGCCCCTTCGCTCCATCGCCCCTTCGCCTCTTCGCCCCTTCGCCTTCCGGTTTCGCATTCAGACATGCGCAAATCCAAGTCTAGTGACGTCACATCGCCCCTTCGCTCCATCGCCCCTTCGCTCCATCGCCCCTTCGCTCCATCGCCCCTTCGCCCCTTCGCCCCTTCGCCTTCCGGTTTCGCATTCAGACATGCACAAATCCAAGTCTAGTGACGTATTACATCGCCCCTTCGCTCCATCGCGCCTTCGCTCCATCGCTCCATCGCCCCTTCGCCCCTTAAGCCTTCTGGTTTCGCATTCAACATGCGCAAATCCAAGTCTAGTGACGTCACATCGCCCCTTCGCCCCATCGCTCCATCGCTCCATCGCCCCTTCGCCCCTTCGCATAGCCCCTTCGCCCCTTCGCATAGCCCCTTCGTCCCTTCGCATAGCCCCTTCGCATAGCCCCTTCGCCCCTTCGCATAGCCGCTATTTTTGCATCGCATCGCGCCTTCGCCCCTTCGCATCGCGCCTTCGCCCCTTCGCATCGCGCCTTCGCCCCTTCGCATAGCCCCTTCGCCCCTTCGCATAGCCGCTTCGCATCGCTATTTTTGCATCGCATCGCGCCTTCGCCCCTTCGCATAGCCCCTTCGCCCCTTCGCCCCTTCGCATGCAACAAAATAAACGCACGCAGCGATGGACCCTATCGGCCATCATAAGAACCTCATCTGTTTCACTCAAGTAAGAAAATTGTTCTTAAAATTTAACAAAAATCTATCTGATAATAGTTTACCTTCAAACCTGATTGGGAAATTCTGTCAAAGTACTACATTTGTTTTTTCAATATGTTATCTAAACGATGATACAAGTTATCAATATAAATATTTTGGCGTTTGGATACGGCAACAAAATGCGACGAATTCTTCAATGAATAACAACAACAACCTGAATTGAAAAATACGCAAACTTTATGTAAGACTTCAGAGATCATATTAGTGACATATATTTTTATTGCAGGGCCCAGGAATCCCCGATAAAATATACCTATCTTAAGATGAAAAACCTTCCTAACTTTAGAGAAGATTTCCATTTGTTTTGTACCGCACTTTGAACGTGTGTATTTTCTCTTTCGCGTGGTTGTTCTCAACGATTTTGTTATTGTTGGAAATGTCATTTCCTGCCGAATTCCTATGTGCTAAATGCTCCAACGGATGGGCAACATAACGAGAGATATGATTGGATAGGAAAAGCGGTTGGCTAAAGGTCAAACTTTCTTCGCTCCGCCCGCGTTCGTCTCCGGCGATCTGATTGACTGAGGGACGTCACGTGAGAAAAACGGATCATTGTGATTGGTTGCTGTGACGGTTCAGTCACAGCTGCAAGCCACAGGAAGCGTGTACTGACGAAAACATGGGATCTTTACCGACGAATGCGTTAGAAAACTTTGAAAATAAAGTGTGGGGTACATTTGGAGGATTTCATCCGCATGCGACGATTTGATGGTTCTCCAACCATGTTATACTCCAGAAATAAGACAGATTTGAATGAAATTACCTTTCTGACGCAGCCTTTTGGACATGGTAATTTCACAGTTAGGGTAGGAATACACCAGAGCCGTTGCGTTGGCGCAGGCGGCAACACTCGCGACAACGCATTTATCCGTGCATTCATCATATGCGTCTTTTGGCTGCGATGGAGGCTGCGTATATGCCTATACCTAATTTAAATAACATAACGTATGGTAATTCAGCACCAATCTGATGCCAAAGTGTGCATAATAATGTCCTTGACCTTCCAAAGGCAATGCGTAGGCCTGTGCAGCGCGTCAAAAAATGGAAAATTCCCAATTCCAACGGCAACGCAAAGCTATAACGCAACCGATACTCAACGCAATGCGAATGGTGTGTTCACCACTTCTTTTTGCAACTTGTTCAATTTGTTGCGACAACGCATATGCGAATCGCATTGCGATGACGGCTCTCGTGTATTCCTACCCTTACTGTACGCGAATGAGTTTTAAGCCGGGCGATGTCGCATCATGTGGTCAAATCTTTCCGTGACTTTTCACGCGTTGCACTTCGAGATACAGTTGTGGTTGCAGTGTGGTTGCAGTGTAACCTTCAAACACACTGCAACGTCAGAAAAATAACAGGCACACTGCAGACACACTTCAGTACAACAGCTGATCTTCATGGGTACACTGCAGACACACTGCAGAAACTTTGAAAAATTTCATCCACACTGCAGACACACTTCCTGGACTTTAACAATTTGATGTAAATCACAGACACACTTCCTGGGCTTTGCCAGTTTTATGTAAAACATTGGGACACTGCAGGGACTTAAAGACATTTCCACATTGAACATTTAATTGGCTCACATAATTTGTGCAGTTATGTGATGATAGGTCAGTGATTCATTTATACCTGTACTTCTAAATTAATATAATAAATATATAGATGTATATAGCTTTCTTCAAAGTAGAAAAATAAAATGTCCTCTGCTGGGTTTTGTAATATGGAGGATTTCTAAACACAATTTCATACCGAGTGGTGTTCTTATTACCCTGTTACAAATGTTACTAGCCATATTGATTTTTCATGAAAAATTATTGGAATTTTCTCACAAACTTTTAAAGTTACATAATGTTATAAATTAGCACTTTACAAGTTTCAATGAGCTTAATTCCCAGCTGAAAGTTGGTTCATTACATTGATTTCATTCAGTGACATCAAATCTCATGTTATTTGCATAAAATCAATAAACATCAGATTTGAACTTCACTTTAAAATAGCTGCAACCGTGTGAGACATTTACACTGTGGTTAATGACATATTACTCAGAACTGTGAACACTTTCATGGGTTTTCATTCGAATAAAATGAAGATATTAATAATATCAATCTCTCTACATAGTGTTATCAAAATAGTATCATATTTGTGTAAGAAATCTTGTTGAATTTAGATTTTATAATAAAATTAATAAGTTTAATAAATAATTAATTAATAATCAGTCCAATCCAAAGATTTTATAATAAAATTGGACATAATGAAGAAAATAATTTTAGAAGAATACATCAGTTTTAACATGATTTTCAAGAAAAAAATGTCCATTAATGAATACTCTACCCTCTTCATTATCACCAATTATATACAGATAATATTATTTTATTTTCCTGGTAGTCTATTACATTAGCAATAGACTTGCTGGCATTAATTCAACAATTTGAGGAGAGTTATCTCCCCTGTACCGGTATATTTTAATTGGCCACTGGTGGCGCCACCATGCTGTCATATGAGAAATTATAACAACAACAGCAGGAAAACAAAGTTGATTTGTTCATGTTAAACTGGAACTATTGGGGTTTAAAGAACTGTATTGCAGATGGTGATGAGTGAAGCTACATGTAGTGATGGTAAGTAAGTTATAAATATAATTATAATGTTGTAACTTAAGTGGCAAAACAATTCTGCTTTCTAGCTAAAATCAGAATGTTGTAATGTGGACCCTCTATGAGCTTTAACTATCAACAAGTTTCTCTTCAAATACTTGGCATATTAAATAATTGATACTCTTCTCAGTAACTACTGCAGCACTTCACCTTATATTTGCAGTCAAAATTAATGACTCATTTAGCCTGGAATTCACAAAGAAATATCCATAACTCGATCTGTCTCAATATCCCTTTTCAGATCTACCCAGGTAGTGGCAGTGTGAATTGCCATTGTTGCATTGTCAGCTGGAAAAGCCCAGGCTTGGGGACCTCATGTGAAGATTGGCCATGCACCCCTGGAGGAAATACCCCGGAGGGTGAGATAAAAAGGTTATTTCACACCACTGCTTGTGTATTTCCTGTTTATGTCAAACAGTAGGATTTAACTTGCTAGGAAGTTTGGGGGGGGGGGGGGGGGATGTTAGCTCTCAATAAATCAGTTGACATCCTCACTTGTTGTTTTGAAATGTTTATTGTTTCCTACTTATATTTCCAGGAAATTTGAGAATATTTCCATACCAAAGTTCTGATAAAATCGTAAAGAATTATGTATTAAAATAAATTGATAACAAATACAATGTTGGCATAACCGATATTTGCTGTGATCAAAATGTGACCAGGAAAAGTAGGATAAATTATGATTGGATTTCCTATCACCATAACCATGATAACAGGCTTTATCCTTGATAAATTGCGAAATATTGCCTGACAAATCTAAATGCACGACAAACATTTCCCGGGTTTTGCTTCCGGGTTTCTCCCCCTTCCACACGTGTTCGTACCACTGAACTTCGACGAAGTATATTAGGCTTCATTCTACACACAAAAGTATAGTGAATGTCTCGTGGTTGTCGATTTTATATCATTTAGAGTGCTTAAATATCACAAAATTAAAGAAACATCACAGTCGACGTATTGTGACCTTTCAATGTCGAACGGTATGAGCATTTAACATGGGGACTCTAATTTACGAAAACGTCCGTTTTTCTGAACTGACCTGCACAAACTATTCGGAAGTGGTCAGTTTTTCACGACTGCGATATTCACTTCCGGTCACGAATACTTAGGGAACTTACCGTATATTTTAATTGTCTATTTATTGCACTATTCTTGACCAAGGCTAGGGATTGCTGCATAATTCAATTGTACATCTATACCCACATCTTGAAAAATGAGAACATTTCATTCATTCATTTCATTTAAAACGTTTTAAATAGTTTTTTCTCCTCAGATGCAACCAATCGAACATGTTCGAGGTGCACATTTCATCGACTCAGAGCAGACATGTGATCATGGGAATCAAAGAGGAAATAGCATCGGGCAATATTACATGGCCAATACAACTGGATGACGAACAGTGTTAAAATCATATTAGTGTACATTCTCAATATTTTTTCCAGTTGTGTTTTTATTTAGTCTTGATCCATAATTCTGGATTCCACTTCAAAATATTTTGTTTCAAATCCATGAATACTGCTTAAGTATAATAATTTATATTGCTTTATAATACTCATAACATTCATTCAAGAATGTATATTTTACATTAATAACAAATGACTTCAATGATTTTGGTGCTACTGGAACCAAATAATCTTTATTCAGTGATCGACACATGTTTGGTTTTTGCAGAGGGCACACACACATATCTTCAGAGGCAAATTCAGGTCTGCGAAAGACAATTTTATTTCTCCAGTCAATGATGTATAGATCATGAGGTCTGCTGTGTGAACACTGAAAAACCATATTTACTATCTTCTACTCTGGCTGGACTAATTTTGTTTTCTGTACATGTTGATCAATTTATAAAATGAAATTATGTCTACATGTAGATAAAATTTGATGTTCTTTGTATGAAGTAAAACAATGTTTGTGCTGCTGATGTATATACAATATATTGGCGTGCCACACTAAATTGAAGAGCACACTACATTGGAGAGGTTCTGCAGAACCTTATTTTCATTATTCAAAGTTATGCAGAAACACTGTAGGCACACTTCAGGGGTACTTCAGCTGAAGGGTACACTACAACTGAAGGTTAAACTGCAACTGAAGGTTACACTGCAACGGAAGTGTGTCTGCAGTGTGTTTGCAGTACCCTATTTGCATAATTGGGGCAACATGCAGACACACTGCAAACACACTGCAACTGAAGGTTACACTGCAACTACAGGTTACACTGCAACGAAAGTGTGTCTTCTGTTTTATTGTTATATTTCCGAAGATATATGACAGGAACAGAGAGAAAAAGGCATAATAATATTCGGCTAAGAATTCTGCCATAACGGTCCCTTTTGAAGGTAAGCGGGTAAGCGTAGTTTTCCGTGGAATTCATAACAAACGTCACACGTTAGTCGTATAATGAAAATACGACCTTCAAACCGGGGATAGTGCTGAATCTTAACAGTCTGTATGACATTGGTGACCCCGGGAGGTAAGATTATGTCCCGGGCGGTCCCGGTCGGTCTCGGGCGGTTCCGGTCGGTCCCGGGCGGTGTTTAGCATGACCGCTCTATATATAACCCTCTACTTTATATAAAAATATAAAAATACACCAAGGCCTGAAACTCACTTTGGGTGAAACAAGAAATAAACGGTTTACCTCCAAACAAAATACTCACCATATTCTACAATTGTCACTCTATATATTCTCGCCGTCAAATTAATAAATTTGCGCAATTTTATACCTTCGTCGGGCGATTCAAAATCTGTCCATTCATCCCGGCACAGCGAGATGAATGCCCGCGCGCTTCTTTCTCAATTCTGATTGGTCCGCTGATCAGTGTGTGACCTCTCTTGCCGGAGGCGTGTCGCGACTGACCAATTAGAATTGAGAAAGCAGAATAGTGACGTCACAAGATGAATTGGATGGATTTTGGGAACGTCTGTATATCTCTAGAACGGAAGGGGTCCTAGAGACGAAACTTATACCGTTGGAAAGCCCGAACTTCATCCGCCATACCTCGTGTAAAATCTTCTTAGGAGATTCGATGTTGTCATACCTATATTATAACTCTATGAGAGGTATTTTTGCATTCCTTTAGAAACCGTCGAACGCGTCACTACTATCGTTTATCATGTCGGCAGAAGACAACGTTGACGATGCTGATATGTGGATTAACCTTTATCTAGACCAGAGTGTTCTTAAAGGTGAACTGCAAAGCTTTTAATTTTATCTAAAATGTTGCTTATATACATCATGTCTTATGTGACATAAATTTTATACGTTTTTGGGGCAAATATATTTTGCAAAATTGTAGTAATAACAATATTTAAGTTATCCTGTTATAAATCCGTCTTGAAAACTTGCATCGCTTGTCTCTCTTGGTTTGTAGAATGTTATGACGTTATAGCGCAGTCTCCTGGCTTCGATTGCATATACCTTTCGTCTAAACGACTGCAGGAATGATCTCTGCCCCACCGTAGTAAAAATGTAGAACGGAAGGAACACTTCGTATGATTCGATGATATTCCATTGGTTTGGCGTTTTGATTGGCATGGATCATCAGCGCGTGATGGATAATGCATGAATGAAAGAACGTACCGGTTCTATTTTCAGGTTGTAGCCATAGATACCTACCCCGCCCATCCCCGTCATTTTTTTCAATGAAAAGTCCGCCATTGTGTTGCTAAGCCGCGTCACAGCTCTGTAAATTTGGTAAAACTGCTCTACCCAAAAAGAGTTCGTTTGCATTTGTCTTGATAGAGTACTGTACCGATGTTATTTATGACATAATTGAAATATATAATGGCATGGTTGACATAACTGCATAGTTAGAAATTAAATGGTGTGACATGTTTCGCGTAATACACCGCGCGCATAATAATGTAACAGCTCATTACATTTTTGTTGCCTGTGGGTGAGATTAGATTTGGAGCTGTTTGTAAAAAGCGGAAAACGGATCGAGGCTTGGTGAATGGTTATAGCGGTCTCTTTCATTCAAGTTTTATTTAAATGTGACGTCATGCTACGTCGGATGAATGAGCGAGGACCACTATAACGTTATGACGTTCCAAAAACAACGGGAGGCAAGCGATGACGTTTTTAAAAGTTCTGGCTCTCGTTTTCTGGTGGTATAGGTTTTGACTTCTCATATACCCAAAATGAAACAATAACCCACAGAACTATTACCACACATATTTGTAACAACTATAGAAGTTCTTGTTTTATGACATTTTAACAGAACATTGGAAAGCTTTTCAGTTCACCTTTAAAGCAGGAATTATGTCAGATTGGGGAGCAGAGACTGCATTCTCCTCCAAACTCTCTTAATATTTCGCAAGGCAACAGAACAGTGAACTCGGCTAACAAATCCCGTACAAGAGATGCGTGGGAAATACCGACTGTTCAACTAATTTCACCCGCACAGCAAATTGTGGAGCAGGCTGAAGCAGAACTCCATAGACGGCGTCAGAAATCATGCGTGCAAGCGTCAGTAAAGGGAAAGCGGAAAGATACTCTCTCGGAGACATCTAGAAAATGTATGACGGGAAAAAGAATAGATTTTTTTTAATAGCGATATTTAAGGTCGAGCACTTGGAGACGCTCATTATTAGAATATTTATGACTATTCGCTGATGAGATGGCTGTATAGAGGAGGAGGAGGAGGAGGAGGAGGAGGATATACCGTATAGTAAAAAATATAGAGAGAAATGATATCAGAATTAATCTTGGCAGAGAACATGGCAAACAAGTGTGTGGTGTGTCAGAAAACATTCTCGCGTCCAGGTAACCTGATCAGACATCAACTTATACACCAACTGGGGACTCAACCTATCACAACCGTGACTCAACCAATAATAGTAGAACATCCGTATAAACACAAGTGGGAGACTAGATCTATGGCTCACTCAAGAGCATCAAAACATTCATTTACTATGATGGTCAGAGACCCGACTGGTTTGGGAAGACATCATGGATAATGGAATTTTTGGATTGTGCTAATATCGATACCTCTCCAACACGCATCGTATGGTAGTCAGCCTATAAATTTACAAGTCTAAAAAATGTAAACTTTCGGCCCCTTCGTATCACTTCGACCCCGGCCAAACCAACGTTACTGTCCTGGACGATTTGATGGGTGAGGCAAAGCGCGAAGAAAAAATTGCCGACCTATTCATCAAAGGTTCGCATCACAGGAATTTATCCATAATTTATCTTACTCAGAATGTCTTCCCTCAAGGCAAGGCAGCTCGAGATATCACGCTTAACTGTCAGTATTTCGTTCTATTCAATAAACCTATAGATAGACAGCAAATTCGCACGTTCGGGAGACGGATCTTTCCTCGGGATATGACACATTTCGTCGCAAAATTTCACGAAGCCACATCTCGTTCGTACGGATATCTGTTCCTCGATTTAAAACCCAATACAGCGGAAAAATGACAGACTCTCTACCAATGTAATATCAGGCGACGAGGAACTTGTGAAGGAAGAAGGGCAACAACAACTATTGCCTTGTCCAGCCTCAATTCATAATCCATCAACACAAATTCAACACATACCAGTTCCTCTCTCTAACGTGATACCATCTCACGATCCCGCATGGTCCGCTAAGAGAAATGAACAAGTAGGAGAGGGATTATATACGAGGACAGATACACCGTGGATCAAACCGAATGAAGATGATGATGAGTCCCAGCAGAGTCTAATGATCCATCGGAGCAGGAATGAAATGGAACAACGAAAGAGAAAATACCCTTCAGATGACGAGAGTTGTGACTGTGGCGAACTCATCCTTCCGGGGGAAATACATCAACCTGCCCATTTGCGGAAACAGGTCAAATATAATGTGTGAAAAGAGATGTTCGGTAAACGTATCGCAAAAGATTATAGCGTTGAGATTGACGAGAGAAAACTTCAATATACAAGCCAAGGTTATACCGAGGATGAGTCTGGTGAAAATGCTACGCAGCATTATATTTCAACGATGATGAAGACTTTACGTCAAACATACTAAGAACTCCTCGTTAACATACAAAAGATACAAACTGATTATATTCATAACGAGATTTTGAAAATAACGAGGCGTCTACAAACGATATACGACAAAGACTACGAGGAAACACTCAGACGATTAAGATGCGGAAATGCTTATTCGATAAGGTGACTGATAGCGTTAATATTAATAACGACTATGACGGAAGCAGTGACACTGAAGACTCCTAAAACATCGATTCCGAATAAAGACAAATATTAGTAGATAAACAATGAATGGATTTTAGATGCGGAAATGATAGCCACAACAAAGGAGATGTATTCATATAAGCCGATGATACTTTTCTCTCATCATTTGTAAAGCAGTGCTATGAGTTGATGAATAAAGAGATTATTTGTAATCTCCGTATTGGTTTGTCTGTGATTTATGCTACTCATATAATTCCCCCTCCTAGCTCCTCCTCCTGCTCTAATAGATATACTCAGAGCTCCGGGATCTCGAGTTCATAAACGAGTACATAAAAGACAATTCTACGATACACAATGACATTAATTATATATCCACGAAGAACAAATCAGACATAACCGACCATTTTCCAGTTTTCCAAATAAACAAAGCGTCGTTCATCCCGCCGTCCACTGATAACACATCTACTTTTAGAAGAATTAATCAGGAGCAAATATTAATTTTTGAAGAGAGGGTGAAAAATATAGATTGGAGCGATGTTACTAATGAAACCAGCGATGTTAATAAAGCATTCGAATTGTTCTCTGATAAATTCAATGTTGCGTACGACGAGAGTTTTCCTGTTGTCTCATCAACAGTCTCAAAATTCAAAATTAGAAAACCCTGGATAACTTATGGTATTCTTACCTCTATTCGTGAAAAAAACAAACTTTACAGGCAACACACAAAAGGTACTAATATGGAAGTTACCCGTCAATATAAACAGTATAGGAATAAATTGAATCATACATTAAAATTAGCGAAGCGATTATATTATGACAACAAATTTAATCAGTGCAACAATGATATTAAAGGTACATGGAAAGTATTAAACAACCTAATGAACCGCAAAAAAAACACCAGCTTGCCAAATACATTTAACGTTAATAATAGTGATACCTCGGATCCTTCTATAATTGCGAACGGTTTTAATGATTATTTTAGCTCTGTAGCAACCAAGTTAGCGGAAACAATCCCACCGTCAGCAAACGATTACAAAGATTTTTTGAAGAATAGACGTGTCAATGAGTTTCATCTAGAACCCTGTACTACGAAGGATATGGCAGACGTTGTAAATAACTTGAAAAACTCCGCCTCTGGGATTGATGGCGTACGTATCTCACTTGTCTAATCTGTATTTAGTCTGATTAATTTACCATTATGTCATGTTACTAACTTATCATTCCGACTCGGTGTAGTTCCCGATCTTTTGAAAGTGGCTAAAGTGACACCCCTGTACAAAAATGGAGCAAAAAGCCTATTTGAGAACTATCGTCCTATTTCGGTTTTGCCTTGTTTCAGCAAAATTGTCGAAAAATTAGTAGTCTCTAAAATGTTCATTTACTTGGAAAAATACAATATAATCTGTTCTAATCAGTACGGTTTTCGGGAGAATCACTCCACATTTTTAGCTGTTTTGTCCCTTCACGACAAATTAGTAGCTGCGAGAGAGGCAAAGAAATACTGTATTAGTACATTTTTAGACTTGTCAAAAGCCTTTGATACCGTCAACCATGATATCCTTTTGTACAAACTGGACCATTACGGATTTCGGGGAATTTCTAATGACTGGTTCAGAAGTTATTTGTCATCCCGTACCCAATGTACTCAATATAATAATACTATATCAACATTTAAACCGTTATCATGTGGAGTTCCGCAGGGTTCGATCTTGGGTCCGATACTTTTTCTTATTTATATCAATGACCTTGTAGAAGCTAGCCATATTTTAGAAATTATTCTTTTTGCAGATGATACATCTGTTATTCTCTCAGACGACGATCCAAACAAACTGTTTGAGAATATGTCTCTTGAAATTAACAAATTGTGCAATTGGTTTTCAAGTAACAAACTCTCTTTGAATATTAAAAGACTAAATTCATGCTTATAAAACCTACTAAGAGATGTAAATTTCCCAAAACACCAAAACTATTTATTTCTGGAAATAACATTGAGCAGGTTGATCAATTTAAATTCCTTGGCGTATTTTTTAATGACAGACTAAACTGGCTAACGCATATTGAAGAGATCCGGAAAAAAACTGAATAGAAATATTGGAATACTACACCATATTAAGGATTGCCTCAACAAAAAAACACTTTACATTCTGTATTATTCTCTGATATTTCCATACCTGTCATATTGTAATATTGTCTGGGGTAACACGTACATTACACATCTTAAACCATTGGTAATTTTGCAAAAAAAGGCAATACGATTAATTACATTTTCATCTAAACTCGAAAATACAGCACCTTTATTTCTCAAATTGAAAATCTTATCTATGAAACAATGAAATGACTATCAGATTTTACTCTTTGTTGATAAATTTTATAACCACAATGAGTTATACCTATCTTATTTCAAGTATATTTTACAAAATTATCCCGTGTGCACAAGGTACCCTACTAGGCAAGCAAATCTTAATTTGTATAGGCATTTTTATTCGTCAGACTTATCATTTTATAGTTCAAAAATAAAAGGTCCTCGAACATGGAACAAATTACCCTCCCAGCTCAAATCTTGTACATCTATCTCCTTATTTAAATTCCATATAAAATCTTATTTATTGAAAGGAACAGCTGATTTCTAGTTTCATTTCAGCTGTGTGCATTTTCAGCAGCTATAGCGGAAGTTGGAAGTTTGATTTTATATTTTTGCAATTTTTGCTCAAAAATGAATTAATGTTTACTTGCCACTTTGCACCGGTATTATAGATCAATATAATTTTATATCTTTTTGGGATAAAACAAGCCCCTTGGGGTTTTCATCCCGCCTATCATGTATATTCGTAAATTATGCCCTATTATGCTCTGGTGAAATAAAATATCAAAATCAAAAACAAATGCAAATCGTCCCTTTTTGAAGCAATGTCAGAGATTTTCCAAGTTTATGGTTTCATGTTCTTTGGATGTATCGTCCTCTTACGAGTCAATGAACACAAAAATATATACAGCCGTTTCACTGGTGCTTGTTCACTCTACATTATCGATGAAAAACGTGACCCCGTCTCGGCGTCTATCAAATATTCACTTGCTTAATGGATAGCGTTCAAGGCTTTGTCGGCGTCCTTTACACAGTTCTTCAAATTAGACCACATAGACAGGTCCAAAGTCTGTCCGACTTTTGTGGGATAGATTTTGTTGCGCCTATACTCGTTCGTCTTCCAGCGGCGAACATGAAGTTTACCCATGTCCTTGGTAGAAGCTGCATGTAACTCAGGTACACGTCTTCTGACAACAGTAAAGGGTCAGCATTGACTACGTGTTTCGCGATCAAGTCGTCGATCGCAACGATATAGTCCGTCAACTTAACCCATCCCGCGTTACACGTACGGTCTTTATACCGGGCAAAGGGTCGGAATCGACCACATCATTACTCTCAGTAAGATCCACGCAGTCGTGCCCTTTAGAGTTCCCCACATTGCAGAAGACATTGTATCCCAAATGGAACCCAGTCATGAACCTGTATCCAACATCAACGCTCGTCTTCTTAAGTTCAGGCTGTAGCAGTTGGGCTGATGTAATGTTGCCAATCTTCTGTAGAGCTTCCACAAACGCATAAAAGGCTTTCGGACTGTGCGGGCAGTTTTTGGTGAGTTTTTGGCCTCGCGAGGCGAAATTATCAAACAAGTTTACGAGTCATGGGTCAACTGTCTCTTCAGGCGTTGGAATAGTGTTAAATAGCAATCCCAAATTTCAATTTCCAACCTATCGGAAGCATTCTGACACACGGAATATGTCAGCTTCACGCACATTCTTCAAACATGATATGGATGATAGTTTTGTATGGGTCTAAAGAGGTGACGGCATTCACCATTTGATTCCAATCCATCGTCAGATTTTCTTTTCCAGTATGTTGTGTATGGCTGTATCGATGATACGAGTTCGAGCTTTGATTAATGTCCACTGCATGTAATTCAAGACGAAACCTTTTATGGTGGCTTTATCATTGATGAAATAACGTAGATCAGCTCACAGCATTTTGGCGTATATGCATTATAGTAGCTCGTAAATGTTCGTCAGTGAACACTTGCTGCATCGGCGAACATAACGTTCTGTTAGGTATGACGGTAATATCGCCCGATGATTTTTTGTAGGAGTATAATAATTATACGTTGGGAGTACAAATGTGTCAGAGCGTGAAGTTGCCATTCATGAAATTGTATCTTGTGACTTGTCTGACTAATATAATAAAGCCATGACCACAAATAATATACGCGATCATTTTGTGATGTTGAAAATCTAAGTCCTTAGCCGCACATTTTGGAGTATTTAAATCATCCCCACATTTAAGAGCCATAGAGTAAAATGGGCTTTATGGTATGATCAAAAACATGAAGGCACATTGTAAGATCAGGAAGAGCGGGGTCAAAACAGTTGGACAGATGAAAAAATGCCTTTATTTTGTACAAGTTTTATCGTGCAAGGGTAAACGACTCACTCTAAAATAAGATGTTTTTGTATGGTTCGAGCTTAGATAGGCACTCATGAACATCGCGAACGTGATCAATCACACGTGTCCACGTGTACAGGTGTCCTCCTTATGACATCGTATCGACATATTTGCGGTAGGCTACAAAAGATGTCAGGTCGACCTATAAAGTTAATTATAACGTCATCTCGACCTACATATGAAGTCATCTCAACCCAATGACCTAGTCACGAAGGTTTGAACCAACAACCTTGTTATCAAGGTCATCTTGACCTACATACTTACTTGTGACGTCATCTCGACCTATAAAATTAAATATCACGTCATCTCAACACACATATAACGCCATTCGACCCAATAACCTAGTTACCAAGGTTATCCCTATCTACATACTTACATGACGTCATGCTAACCTACATATGACGCCATCTTGACCCAATAACCTAGTTTCGCGAAGGTTCGACCCAATAACCTAGTTACCAAGGTCATCTCAACCGACATGCTTACTTTTGACGTCATGCTGACCTACTTATGACGTCATGCTGACCTAGAACACCTGCACCTGGGCCAGGAAGCCCACTTTCTATCTACTATTCAGGATTGTGTTGAACGTCTGGTAATCATATCAAATCGTATTTTTATCTGTTGAGAACGTTTTAGACTGCGAAGACATAATGCGCATGTTATGAGAGTCTAATTTAGGCTCTCCCTGTCGGCGACGAGGGCGATTTCATTTACAGAATATATTCACACGAGATGGCTTTGAGTGTAGGCAAGTGACAAATGTTCATAAAGGAACCACCGGTTGTAAGATATTTTCTCTGTTCCCTTCACTTCAATGAAATAGTGCCGTAGCTTCCTGATAATAACATATGCATATAATTGTACAATATCAGGGACGTTCAGCGTAATTACAAGCGTCTAGCTCGTCATTCATAATTCAGCCGTCGTCCATTAAAGAATATCCGCGTCCATAATCCAAAGACCTATTCCATATTTCATATAACAGCATTAGCACCAAATTTAAAAGACAACCATAGTATACATAAACATAGGCTAGTTTCCTGCAAGAGAGAAGGAATATATGACACTTTTCAATCCTAGAGATTCTTCAGCTAGATCGGCTTTGAAAATTTGAAATGGACGATTATGACCGTTTTTGACAGCCAACTTTTCTTTGGTCGTTGAAAATGTCAACACTTAACCTAACGCCCCCTTGTCGGTTTCTGTTCGATCCAGAGTTCTCGAAACGTTAAGCCCGGCGCACACGAGAGCTATCAGCTGAGCTGACGACCTCAATTGCCTGTCAGCTCAGGGGATAGCTCTCGTGTGCGGGCAGTTTTTGGTGAGTTTTTGGCCTCACGAGGCCGGGAGAAAAATATCAAACTTGTTTGATAATTTCGCCTCACGAGGCCAAATCCTCAGCGTGTGCGGCGAACGCAAGCCAACCGTTCAGCAGTTTTACTGGACCGGCCAATGAATCGCATGTTATTTTCACGCGATTCATACGCACGACTCTTCAAAATGGTCTTGATGAAGACGTTATGAGGAAACTGAAATCAATTTCGGGAAACTTTTGCTCACCGTGTGCGCTGAAACCACACGGGAGCTAGTCCCTGAGCTGACCGGCAATTGAGGCCGACAGCTCAGCTGACATCTCTCGTGTGCGCCGGGCTTTAAGTCGAAGTGGCAGGCCTATTGCGCATTGTTAAGCAGGTTAAACGCCTGTAGACGACCGTCCTATTAGAGCCAAGCAATGCGTTCTACTGCGCGTGCACAGAGGCGTTTGTGGCCCATATGAGGAAATCAAACAGGCCCTATGTGGATGTTACCTAGCTGTATCCATATGTGAACAAATATGGCAATTATCTTTCAACTACTCAGGAAGCACCGGGTCTTTCATGTATGTCTATGAGGCAGGTGTGATGGACATAATTCAGCCCAAATATATGTACATTCCAGTGCTGACACGGACGATAAAAGAGAATACTCTTCCCTTTGTGCCGAAATTGTGCTGAAAACAACCAACAGTGTTGTCGACACAAAAAGTTACGAAAGCATCACGAATGGATACCAGATCCTGAAGATCCATCATTTCTAACATATTTAGATGATCCAGTCCAATCGCGATAACAGGGTTGTCGATTGGTCATACGCTATACTTTCTGAAAACGAAGAGGAGTGACTGATCGGACTGGTATTCTACGGATGAGAATAAAACAGCTGACATGCTGACCCCAAAAAATGTGAAAGTGAAAGAGTGAAAACGAGAAGTTGACGGAAGTTCAATAGCAGCATTCAGCGGATCTCATCGAACCATCAGATAAAAAACGCTGCTTGCTGTCTATTATTTTGGGCTTCGACCCAAAACACTAAAGGCAATTCCAATTAAAGGAGACCCAATCTTGAATTTAAACGGGTGGCCAGATAAAGATTGATCTCGGTGTACTTCCCAAACATTACAAAAATACTATGGTACTCGATCGGACATGTTTATCGAGTCAGCATTTCTGACACGTCTGTATTATTGTACAAATTTAATGCATGATCAGAAACTTTCGATGTCCTTCTCTTCAAAAGTTTCTTGATTCATCACACAGAAGCATCATTCCAAATTATAATTTCTTACCGGATTCTTCAGCATGGCGACTTTAATCACTATTAATGCGTTATCTGATATATTAAGGCTACGTCCAAGAATCCATCGTATTCTCGGGTCTGAATGTTAGGTGTCGGGTCTGAATGTTATAGGTGTCGACGAATATTTTCCTGTAGAGTCATATGGTTGCTTTTGAGTCACCAGACGTCGTCAGTTTTTCCCACCTCTTGCATATCGCTCCAATCTTACTGTTCGTTGGATCAAGTCTGATGGTTGAGTTTCTCTGGCAGATCTACTACATTGCCCACATCGGGACCAGATCCAAATACCACACCCATATATAATCTACACAAACCCGTGTAATCTACACAAACTCCATATGGTACTTTACTTTTATTCATTCAATCAGGAGAATTACAGACCTGGTGAAACACTCTAGAAATATCTCATATATAGACAATATAATTATATAATACAAATAGGGTAGCGTTATGTACGAATGACGAAAGAATATATTTAGTGTGGATAAAACATATATACCGGCATACGTAGATAAATTAAATATAGGATTTTGACGATGACGAAGATAAAACATCTTAAAATTAAATACATAACTTTCAATGTCGATAATTCGATAAAAAAACTCCTAATTCTATTTTATTATTCATGGATTTTTTTACAACGAACAGAATATTGTCTCTTTTTTGGGCGACCATCACATTCCAACAACATTGAATAGTGCCAGTCAGTTCGCTCATTCATTCCTGGTCATCTCTTTTCTTGCTGAAACACAAAACAACAAATGAGGTTCACGAACTCAAAGCTGGTCAATTTCAAGCAAGCCTATCCCTCCCAACCATTCTCGCTAGCCAGTCTATAGCTGCATGGTAAACCGCCGTTCTTGGCCTTGACAAATTTCGGCACGACGCAGTGTCGAATTGGGGCCTGCTGAAACTTGAGCTTCAACCAGTTGGAATGTGCGATAAATATTAGGCATTTAACTCGCTCCCAACTTCAAAGCTTCACCAGGAGGAGCAGGGTAGTACATATCTCGAACTTACAGCGGTTATTTCTGGCAAGGTTGCGTTAGGAGATTTCTGGTATAACTGCCTCGGCTAGCGAAGAATGTTCTGAATAAGCGAACCACTGTTCTGAAACTCGTCAAATGTGCATTTTGCATGTAATGTACCAGTTGATATCTGATTGAAAATCCTAAAAATCCGACACGTTAAATAGCCCCCATGTCAGTGGGGCAAAATAATTTCTGCAATAAGACTTGTATTACGGGTCACAGTGCTATTTTGGGCGGGTGATAATTTGGAAATTCGTGGCTTTACACGCAGAGCGTTCATGGATATGGACAATTTTACACACGTTTGAAAGAAAGTTAAAACTCAATAGTGTTCAAAATTTCAGCAATCTAGAACATTTTTTTTTGTACAGAAATGAAATTTGAAAAAAAATGTTTTTACCTCCAATTTGATAATTTTTACCAAGTGCACAAAAACAATTAAGGCACTCTTCTTCAATTCTATGCATCCGTTTTTTGAATTGGCACTACGTGAAATGCATAAGAAAGAAGGTGTCGGGTTTACCAGTGAAAAACTCTGCCAACTTTCCTCGATATGTGCTTTTCGAATGAGGTATTCAAGCAATGAATGCCGATCTTACCCCAGTGGAGTTGAGAGGGCCATTCGCTCGCCAGAAACAGATCCTTTATGTAAGGCTACGTTGATTATAATATGACAGCAATTAAGGTAGCACAAAAGACTTAAACCCTGATCACGTATTACCCCTCTTTTAATCATGTGATGATTTGTGCATTCATCATCTCCATGACAGGTGATCAATTATCCAGAAATCTAGCATCGCTTATGTAACACGACACTAATTCAATTGCCAACGTATAGAACAGCCGCGTGGCATGAAGTCCTATATGCAACCCGATACGCCAAATTATAGCTCGCTCAAACGGCTGGGTCAGTCCAGGGACCTCGCGTTGGCAATTAAATTGATGTCGTGTTACATGAGGGAGGTGACAGGGTAATTGACTTGTATTACATCTCCACCTGCCATGTAATTGTCATGAGTAGTAGGGAGCGGTTAAATCCATTCCCCTTTTCCAGGGAGGTAACTCTTGGTTCCCCTTTTTCTGCCAGGGGACGCTGTCCCGTATGACGTCACTTCCGGTCTGGATGAATGGAGCGTGACCTTGCCGTATGACGTCACTTCCGGTTTGGGTGAATGGGGCGCGACTTGTGAGGATGATAGGAGATGTACTGAGTAGAGAAAGGCTATTTAAGGTATTATTTTGCCGGGGGGAGGTAACTCTTGCATCCACCAGGGGGCGCTGTTTCCAGGTTAAAGGTATAGGGAACTCCCAATCTGATTAAAACTCAGACTTAATAAACCGCTCCTCTTTCGGACATGTCGCTGATTAAGATCTGGGACAGTTCCTATAACAATTCCGTCAGATGAACTCCGATTCAAATAGTTTCCGGGTCAAATAGTCGCCCAATGAGACGCCTCGTATTATAGCGTGACGGCTAATCTCCTAATCTCCGTTGTTGTTGCGATGCAGTTATGAACTGATTTTATGAAACAAAATAACCGTACCTATATATCCAGCAGTGCAAGAAATATCCCTTGATCTTTTCACCTGATCTGTCATTGAAGAGAGCAACGGGGAGCAAATAATAATCTTCGGTGATCGCTCATGGACTGGTCTTCGTCAGCCGCCTGCATGGGGGTTGGATTTTTCTGCGTCTCGTCCGTACACTCGGCAACATAAAGATTTCCCGTAGCCGGTAAGAAGAACGGCTATACAGTGTCTTTTACGTAGCATGCAAGAAAGCATCTGCAGTTGCTCCTGCTTTAATGCGGACACGCCAACACACCATAATTTTAGATCTCGCCCTTGAACTTGGCCGCCCTGAATATAGGGCGCTTTCCATTTCGCGTAGTCGGCGTGGCCGCTGGCAATGCCTTGATTGTGCACGTTCCATTTACTATACCGGAGCAATGCTGGCGTTGCCTCCAAATGGAAAGCGCCAATACAGGCTCTTCGCCTGTTGAGGCTGGACTGTGATTGGTCGCCAGTCTGACATGCGCGACAGATTTAAGATAGGAACTGTCCCAGATCTTAATTAGCCACATGTCAGATATAGGAGTGGTTATTAAGTCTGAGTTTTAATCAGATTGAGGGAACTCCCCGTCATCTCCCCAAGAGTTCCGCCAGGGGAGGGAGTTCCACCAGGGGGCGCCACCAGCTCAAGGTCACTATAGTTCCGGCAAAGGGCCCCTGGGCATGTATTCTTCCGCGGTGATGCGGTGTGGTGGTGATGCGGTCGCTGGAAAAAGCTTCCGCGGAGAAAAAGTACTCCCCAGACTTCAAATACGCTGCATGGTCCGATTGGGTCGAGTGAGGTATCAAAGTGAAGCATTCGTGAAGGGGCATCCAGTCATGGGTGGGTGCATGTAAAATTAGGATTTTTTCCCGAAACTATAAAAAGCGGAACACGGACTTTACCACTAAACTAGGGGAAAACCCCTATCAACTCTAGCCAAAAGGGTTAATATCGGTCTCCGGGCTTATCGGGGCCTGCCTATCAAGTCAATGGGGTGGGTGCATGTAAAATTAGGATTTTTCCCCGAAACTATAAAAAGCGGAATACGGACTTTACCCCTAAAATAGGGGAAAACCCCTATCAACCCTAGCCAAAAGGGCTAATATCGGTCCCCGGGCTTATCGGGGCCTGCCTATCAAGTCAATGGGGTGGGTGCATGTAAAATTAGGATTTTTCCCGAAACTATAAAAAGCGGAACACGGACTTTACCCCTACAATAGGGGTCTGTATTATACAATATAAGGGAAAATGCCTGTATGGGGTATGGGGATGGTCAATTTTTTTCGTGGGCTTTACTATGGGTTGTGGGGTCGCGTTTTTCTCGTCTCGCCAAGAAAATGACAATGGGAAGGGTCCCGGAGCGAATCGGTGAAATTTTTGGGAAAAGTCACCGAGGTCTGTATATAGGCCCATAGGCTGGCCATGGGGGGTATAGGTCCAACCTGGGAAATTCACACACGTTCATTGTGATATGGGCTGTTTGGATTTGTTTTTCACGTCTCGTCATTTAGAACACGATGGGAAGGGTCCCGGAGCGAAACGGTGAAATTTTTGGAAAAAGTCACCGAGGCCTGGGTAGGCCCATAGGCCTATACTGCATGGTTATGGGTGTATAGGTCCATACGGGGTGGACGTTTTGGGATCTAGGTGGGCCACTAATGGTCCGATGGGGTCGAGTGAGGTATCAATGTGAAGCCTATGTGAGGGGGCAATCGATGGGATGGATGTGGGGTAGGAATATCGTCATTCTGCGCATGCGCAATAGACAAAGTGTATGGAAATATACGTTTTGGGATCTAGCGGAGCCACTAGTGGGCCGATTGGATCGAGTGAGGTATCAATGTGAAGCCTATGTGAGGGGGCATCTGATGGGGTGAGTGCGGGGTTGAAATATCGTCACTCTGCGCATGCGCAGTGGACAAAGGGTATGGAAATAGACGTTTTGGGGTCTAGGTGGGCCACTAGTGGGCCGATGGGATCGAGTGAGGTATCCATGTGAAGCCTATGTGAGGGGGCTAGACTAGGGTGTCGTTTCCATTCTGCTGCGCAGGTCACGTGGGTTGTGACGTCACTTCCGGGTTTCACCTCCAAACCCAGAAGAGTTTCAATGTTCTCTTACACGTCCGGATGTTCAACCTGCGGGGGTTTTCCCGGCCCGGCCCGGCCCGCCCCGGCCGCAGCGCGCGCGCGCGGGGGCGATCTGATGCCGCAGCGCGCGCGGGTTATCCGGAAGTGAGAGATACCACTCAACTGCTGCACCTGCCGAGACAGATGTATCCCGGCCGCACACCGTTTGCGTTGGAAGCCTTTAAAGATGCCACAACCCCTCAGCACGGGTATATGCTCTTCGACCTCGAGCAAGCCACCCCCGACCACCTTCGACTACGGACCGGCATCTTTCCCGGAGAGGCCCACCACGTGTACATGCAAAAATAATGTAAACACACCCACAGTGGCTCCCCCAGCTGGAGTGTGTGTTTGATGATGGGGATAATAAAAAGAATGAATACCACAGCATGGTTGACTTTGTCTCTGTTCTCTGAAATAGATAAAAAGGGCAGAGTTGTGGGTTCTGGCATTAGTTGTACATGATGTCTGCGCGAGTACGGAAGCACGCTCCCACGCTCCGTGTATTGAAGACGGCCCCACCCGAGTTGGTCCGAACCATTGTACGCGGTGCGGACCCTGACCTTGTACGCTGTCTGTGCGAGATCGGGTACAGCCTGTTAAAAGGCAACGTACCACTGACTCCGGCTCAGAAGACCAAGTTGGCCAAGCATAAGACAGGTCTCCGAACCGTAGTCCAGAAGCGGGTCCCTCAAACACAAAAGAAAAAGGTGTTACAGAAAGGCGGCTTTCTCGGGGCCATCTTAGCACCGTTGGCCGCTTCCGTGTTGGGTCCAGTATTGGGTGGACTCTTCGGCCGACAATGAACCACACGAACAAAATGGTCCTCGTAGAACCACGGTTCCTTCAAAACCTCCAATCGCCCTACCCTGTCCCACCTACGGTGAAGACCATAAACACCCTCGATGGAGAGATGCAACAGATCTTACAGAGACCGGGGTTAAGCGACAGTGAGAAAGTACAACGGCACAATGAGACGCTTCAACGGTACATGACGTTCATGGACCAATACAAAGCCTTCTCTACCCCACCACCACCACCACCACCACGTGACACACCGCCGACCTCAGCACCGCTCCAACAGCCGCCATTACCAGGGGTAGCACCCACAGCCCCACAGTGGGTGGAAGACGAAGTGCTGAAGAGTGTACCTGCATCGTTCAAGAAACAAGCTGGCCTGGTATTACAACGGATGAAACAGAATCCTAACATGACTTGGAATGATAAAGGCGAACTACTGGTACAGAATCAGGTGGTTCCCGGCACCCACATGACGGATTTAGTGAATGACCTGATGCGTAAACGCAGGTCGCACACGATCCTCGAGGATGGGTGGTCTTCGCTCAAGGCTTGAAAGACATGCATGTACCACAGGAATTGGTGGGGAACCCCCACCGCTGGGCCTTTATGCAGCGAACCCAGCAATCGCCGAGTGGCCCACTACCTTCTTGGGAATCCGAATGGGAACCGGAGTCACCCCCCAAAACACCACCAGCACAACGGGCACCTTCTTGTCAGACCTTTAAAAAACCATCCTTGATCAGAACACCCCACATCTCCAGAGCCGTGACACGTAGCAAGTCAACGCGACGAACACGACGCCGGACACAACCGCCCAAGGCCTGGAACACCTATTAAAACCAACAGCAGCAGCAGGACAGCTCAGTCGCCATGTTTTACCTCACCCTACCCAGTAACAGTTCGCTGGATGTGTTTCCTGACAACACCGTGGCCAAGTACGTGACCCAGTTACCGCAACCGTTGCATTTACCTGGACGATGGGAATGTGGCCTCGTGGATATCCAATACCCTTACTCGTGGTACAACGTGCGAGCCAATGAAGTGTGGTACGAGGTGACCTACGAAGGCAAAAACACCCGACTCACCCTCCCCGAAGGCCAATACGATACCCCCAAGGAGTTCATGGGTGGGCTGACAAGACTGTTGCATTATAAGGCTCTACAGGAGGTCACGAATACATCAAAACCCATCAAATTCTTTCCCTTCAAGAATCACGTGGACTTTGATTACAACGCACACAACGACAAGGCACAGCTTATCGTCACCGCCAACGCGAGTGTCGTACTGAGTCCTATCCTACAGCAAATGCTGGGTTTCGATCTACAGACGTTCGCTGGTCCCACCGCGCACCAAGGCGAGATCCCGATGGATATGAAGTCGGGTATGTACGGACTCTACGTCTACTCGGACGTGGTGGACAACCACATCGTGGGCGATATCAACACACCTCTGTTACGGGTGGTCCCCATTAAAAGACGTATGGAGATCAAGTCACCCACAGTTTCACCCACATGCTCTACCTGCCCGTACGACAAACCGACATCAACACTATCACGGTGGATATAAGAGATGACACGGGACGACCGGTGGCATTCGAACGCGGGAAAGTGGTGCTGACACTTCATTTTCGACAAGCACGTGCTCACCACTTTGCATAATGAAGGTGCCTTACGAGTGCGATGCACGCAGCTATATGGATTATTATGCCCAACATGCCGGTGGTGGCTTTCCGGTCTTTAGCGGTGCACGCATGCAACGAGGACATGGGCTGGGGAACATACTCGGCAGCATCGTCAAAACGTTCTTGCCCTTGGTGACGCGCGGGGTGAAAGCAATCGGCAAACAAGCGGTACGCAGTGGACTGCAAGTGGCCGGTGATGTCTTGGGGGATACGGCGGGCCAAAGAGGCGGGAGGCGTCTTGGTGGCCAAAGCACAACGCACCGTAGGGAATAAAAGAGCTGCCCCACCGAAACCACGCACCAGTCGACGACCGACCCAGCGACGACGCACATCGGAGACCCAGGATATCTTTTCTTAAAACATGTCCTTGATCCACGCAGAGTCCTGCCCCTCCACCAACAGTGAATTTGATTTGTGGACAGTGCCGCCCACACAGACCAGTGCCGAACAAGGATTATGGGTGGAGCATCTCCCGCTCTCCAGCATCAACGAAACAGGGCCTATCGAGTTCACCATCAGTAATGCGGATACGGCCTATGTGGATTTAGCCCATACATACTTGTATGTGAAAGCCAAGGTCGTCAATGGGGATGGCTCCAGAATCACCCAAGCTGCAACGGTGGGCCCGACGAATCTCTGGCTGCACTCGATGTTTCAACAGGTGGATATATTTCTCAGCGACAAACTCATCAGTGACTCGACCAACACGTACCCCTATCGAGCCTACATCGAGACGCTGTTGTCGCATGGGCGAGAGGCTAAAAAATCTCACCTGACAGCCGCTTTATTCTACCAGGACAAAGCCGAGCACATGGGCGCAGAGAACGACAATACGGGATATAGCAAACGGAAGGCTTTGACCGCGAACGGCGTCGCGGTGGATCTCATGGGTCGACTACACGCAGACATGTTCATGCAAGGCCGATACCTCTTGAACAAGATCCCCATCAAAATCCGACTGATACGGGCGCCTCCGACCTTCGCCTTGATGGCCACTAACGTAGATGGGCATGCAGCTGACTATAAGATTGTCATCGAAGACGCAGTCCTGTATGTCCGAAAAGTGAAACCGAATCCAGCCGTTCAATTGGGACACGTGAAAGCCTTGGAAACAAAACCAGCCCAGTACCCTATCCGACGTGTACAAACCAAAGTGTTCTCTGTGTCTGCTGGAAATATGAGCGCCAACAAAGAAAACCTGTTCCTGGGGGAACTACCCAATCGATTGATCCTGGCCTGTGTGGAAAATACCAGTTTCAGCGGAGCCTACCCAGAGAATCCGTTTGACTTTAAACATTTCGGCATCAATTTTGTGGCCCTGCATGTGGATGGACAACAGGTCCCAGCCACGGCCTTAACATCGAACTTTGGGCGCAGGAATTTCATTCGAGCCTATCAGAGCCTGTTTACAGCCACCGGTCAAATCAACCAGGACGAAGGAAATTTGATCAGTCGGGAGGACTACGCGAACGGATACACGTTGTTCTGTTTCGATCTGACCCCCACCTTAGAGAACGACCATCAGCTGGCCCTAGCCAAGCAAGGCAATTTACGGTTGGAAATCCACTTTGCACGAGCCCTGGGGACCACCGTCAATGTAATCTGCTACGCCGAGTTTGACAACATCATTCAAGTGGACAAGGCGCGCAACGTCCTGTGTGACTTCTCCACCTAACATGGATACAGACCAGATAACCACCGTGCTGGAGAATGGTCACGTATGGTCTTTCAAGGGGTGTTCGGCCGAGATGTGTTCCCATTAGACCGTATGTATCCTGCTGCTTACGTTCTCAACACGGACCCGATGGATCGGCCCGGTGAACATTGGGTGGGCGTGTACTTGACAGAAGCGCAGGGCGAATACTTTGACCCGTACGGCCTCCCACCCCTCCATCCCGATTTAACAGACTTCATGGATCAAGGCACAGTGGAACAGTCAAACGCTGCAAAGCCTGACCAGTAGCGTGTGCGGACAATATTGCTTGTTTTACCTGTACCATCGATGCCGGGGAAGGACCTTATCTACCATCGTACAGATGTTTGACGAGTACCCCAATGCCGAGGACCGCGATGTACTCGTATATGACTGGGCCGCCCATCATTTCAATGTACAAGCCCCGTTCGGGGCTTAAGTTCTTTCAATGTACAAGCCCCTGTTCTGGGCTTAAGTTTACAAGCCCCCTGTTCTGGGCTTCAGTTCTTTCAATGTACAAGCCCCCTGTTCTGGGCTTCAGTTCTTTCAATGTACAAGCGCCTTGTTCTGGGCTTCAGTTTTCACGTGGTTGTTCTCACGTTGTTGTTGTTCACTGAATAAAAAAATGAGATCTCACCAAAAAACCCTGTCTTGTGTGTTTTCTATATGAGCAGAATGCATGAAACTGGCTTTGAACACCGTATTAGCCAATCAGTGGCCTAGAATGGAGCCAAAGGTAACCCATCCATGTCCAGAAAACATTACCCGGATGTTGAGAAGAACCCGGATGTAGGCGCGGACGTAAGCGAAAGCATCCCAGTACCCGGGTGTAGGCGTAGACGTGAGCGAAATCCTAGTACCCGTCCATTGGTTCTTTTTATCGATCGCTCATTGGCTCTTTTTTCTCGACCGCTGATTGGTCCAAATGGAACTGCCCATCCTTCCCAGGTTAATTTACAATCCCCTTTTGGGGTTCAAGCTCTGTATATCGATGCCACAACATTGTCTCCGAACCTTGCCGAAAGGGAGACCTTGGACCTTTTGACCTGGATGTGACCTTTGACCTTTTGACCCGAACTTCATCCGCGCACTGCCGGATAAGTCGCGCGCGCGCGCTGCGGCCGGATCGGGCCGGGCCGGGCCGGGCCGGGGGAAACCCCGGAGGTTGAACATTCGGACGTCTAAGGGGAACATTGGAACTCTTCTGGGTTTGGAGGTGAAACCCGGAAGTGACGTCACAACCCACGTGACCTGCGCAGCAGAATGGAAACAACACCCTAGTCTAGCCCCCTCACATAGGCTTCACAGGGATACCTCACTCGATCCCATCGGCCCACTAGTGGCCCACCTAGACCCCAAAACGTCTATTTCCATACCCTTTGTCCACTGCGCATGCGCAGAGTGACGATATTTCAACCCTGCACTCACCCCATCAGATGCCCCCTCACATAGGCTTCACATTGATACCTCACTCGATCCAATCGGCCCACTAGTGGCTCCCCTAGATCCAAAAACGTCTATTTCCATACACTTTGTCTATTGCGCATGCGCAGAATGACGATATTCCTACTCCACATCCATCCCATCGGTTGCCCCCTCACATAGGCTTCACATTGATACCTCACTCGACCCCATCGGACCATTAGTGGCCCACCTAGATCCCAAAACGTTCACCCCGTATGGACCTATACACCCATAGCCATGCAGTATAGGCCTATGGGCCTACCCAGGCCTCGGTGACTTTTTCCAAAAATTTCACCGTTTCGCTGCGGGGCCCTTCCCATCGTGTTCTAAATGACGAGACGTGAAAAACAAATCCAAACAGCCCATATCACAATGAACGTGTGTGAATTTCCCAGGTTGGACCTATACCCCCATGGGCAGCCTATGGGCCTATATACAGACCTCGGTGACTTTTCCCAAAAATTTCACCGATTCGCTCCGGGACCCTTCCCATTGTCATTTTGTTGGCGAGACGAGAAAAACGCGACCCCACAACCCATAGTAAAGCCCACGAAAAAAATTGACCATCCCCATACCCCATACAGGCATTTTCCCTTATATTGTATAATACAGACCCCTATTGTAGGGGTAAAGTCCGTATTCCGCTTTTTATAGTTTCGGGGAAAAATCCTAATTTTACATGCACCCACCCCATTGACTTGATAGGCAGGCCACGATAAGCCCGGGGACCGATATTAGCCCTTTTGGCTAGGGTTGATAGGGGTTTTCCCCTAGTTTAGGGGTAAAGCCCGTGTTCCGCTTTTTATAGTTTCGGGGAAAAATCCTAATTTTACATGCACTCACCCCATTGACTTGATAGGCAGGCCCCGATAAGCCCGGAGACCGATATTAGCCCTTTTGGCTAGAGTTGATAGGGGTTTTCCCCTAGTTTAGGGGTAAAGTCCGTGTTCCGTTTTTTATAGTTTCGGGGAAAAATCCTAATTTTACATGCACCCACCCATGACTGGATGCCCCTTCACGAATGCTTCACTTTGATACCTCACTCGACCCAATCGGACCATGCAGCGTATTTGAAGTCTGGGGACTATTCCAGCGACCGCATCACCACCAGACCGCATCACCGCGGAAGAATACATGCCCAGGGGCCCTTTGCCGGAACTATAGTGACCTTGAGCTGGTGGCGCCCCCTGGCGGAACTCCCTGCCCTGGCGGAACTCTTGGGGAGATGACGGGGAGTTCCCTATACCTTTAACCTGGAAACAGCGCCCCCTGGTGGTGCAAGAGTTACCTCCTCCGGCAAAATAATACCTTAAATAGCCTTTCTCTACTCAGTACATCTCCTATCATCCTCACAAGTCACGCCCCATTCACCCAAACCGGAAGTGACGTCATACGGCAAGGTCACGCTCCATTCACTCAGACCGGAAGTGACGTCATACGGGACAGCGCCCCCTGGCAGAAAAAGGGGAACCAAGGGTTACTTCTCTGGAAAAGGGGAATGGATTTCACCTCTCTATACTACTGTCATGGATGTACATTGTATCATGGGATAGAGGTGGGATGAAACGTCATTACATTTCACGCCTGAAGCGTGTAGAGGATAACACCATCGTCGAAGTGAACAGGGAAAGACAATATTATTTTAAATATCATGGAAATATGACAGCCTCAACCAAACTGATATTTCTAATTATTATCACGATAGACATGGTAATATTGAGAATATTGGATTAGATTTTGGTTGGAGGTTTCATATTTTAGATATAAAGGGAATTCTCTGTAGAATGTACATAGAAAATAAAAATAAAAAAATAAAAAAACCAAACGCCCATTCTCAAACTTTTTTACGTCAATTTTGTCTGATAATTTACAGTATAATTTGTATTTTTCTGTGTGTGAAACACAGCCTGTTTTGTTGATTTGGGGAAATATTTTTTTCGCTTCACAAACGTGACAGCAAGAGGGTTTTTTTTGCATTTAAAGCTAACACCTTTTTGCAACAATTTTGGTCTCTGCCATTCATGCACTGTCAATGGCACTTGCTGGTTTGTTTGGTGACGTGGGGTACCAGAAATATCCTCTGATTTTTCGTGATGAAAATTCGTTCATCTACATAAACGTATGCCAAAGAAATACACAATACAATACATAGATAATTACTTCATGACTAACCTAATCAATAGCATCTGCAGTTGAAAACAATAATGCTATTGGATTTTCAAGTGTAACCAACAACAGCCTCACTAGCGCTGCCGACATGTTCATTCTGTTGATTTGTCAATTCATGATTTGTCAATTCATGAATTGAACGAGCAGATGGATGCACCGATAAAAATATGATAAAAAATATATGTCAAAGATCAGTTCTGAGTAGCATATTTTTGAGGTCAAGTTTCATACCAAAAGGTCCATTATATTGGACAAGAGAGCAAGAAACGTCCAAAATAGCACTGTGACCCATAGTCAATCGACACCCATCGTTCATATCAGAAATCACACAGTTGGAAGAATTATTATTAAAAACACGCGAAAGAAAAAAAAAATAAGGTAACCCCTAAATCAACGCTGGATCATCATCTGAAAATAACACAATATATAAAGTACTAACTAGTTATCATATTTTTGAACTTCCCTCTCATTGTGTCAATAACATCGGACGAAAGGTACGGAAGAAATAGACTAACGCCCTATATAACAATACGCCCATATTATTTTTTGGGCTAGAGAGATAACAAAAATCAATATGAGACTACCTTCGCTCTTTCCATTTTTTATCCTTTTCATATTTCACCCTGTTCCAGTACTTCTCATTGCTAAAATCTGGAAAATTAAAATGAGTGAAATATAACCTTTATCAGTAGTTAACGTGGTTTATCATGATCAAGTGACATATACATACGTGTCTATCATGCTCAAGCGATATTTAACCCATACATGCGTGATTTATCATACTCAAGTGATATAACCTGCACATGATTGACTTTATCATGCTACAGTGATATGTAACCTATATATACGTGCCTTCATCATCCTCAAGTGACCTATAACCTACACATAGGTGACTTTATCATGCTCAAGTGATACATATGCATATACAAACGTGACTTTATCACACTCAAGTGATATAACTTGAAGTTATAGCGCCAGTGGAAGAAGGCTGAACAAGGCTGCCTCTTCCAGAAAAGATGAGAGGGGACCATCGCCGTTATGACGAGCTGACTATACCGTTCACAATGACTTCATTATTCGAAATAATTTCCAGCGTTCTAATTTGACCAGCTGCTGGCTGCTGGGATTTGTTCCGTTCTCATATTTGGCTATCGTTATCGTGAGCAGTAGGTAGCAATGATTTAAACCCGCATTTTGCCGGGGGAGATAACTCTTGCATCCGACAGGGGGCGCTGTTCCAGGTTAAAGTATAGGAAGCGGCCATTTACGGCCTTTGTCCTCTGGGCCGCAAGGCCGCTATAGTTCCGGCAACCTTTGACCACGAATTCTTCCGCGGTGATGCGGTCTGGCGGTGATGCGGTCGCGGGAGAAAGCTTCCGCGGACAGAAAGTAGTCCCATGGGTTGACTTCCAATGTTAATGTATACGGGGAATACCTAAATAGACGTTTTGTGACCTAGGTGGGTCCCTAGTGGACCGATTGGGTCGAGTGAGGTATCAAAGTGAAGCATTCGTGAAGGGGCATCTGATGGGCTGGGTGTGGGGTTGAAATATCGCCATTCTGCGCATGCGCGGTGGCCAAAGGGTATGAAAATAGACGTTTTGGAGCTAGGGGAGCCACTAATGGTCCAATGGGGTCATATGAGGTATCAATCTGAAGCATTCGTGAAGGGGCATCTGACTGGACTAGCGGCTCGGGCGTTGTCACCATTCTGCGCATGCGCAGACAGGGAATTGTGGGAAAAGGGTATGGAAATAGACGTTTTGGGATCTAGGGGAGCCCCTAATGGGCCGATGGAGTCGTATGAGGTATCAATGTGAAGCCTATGTGAGGGGGCATCTGACTGGACTAGTGGCTCGAGCGTTGTCACCATTCTACGCATGCGCAGACAGGGAATTGTGGGAAAAGGGTATGGAAATAGACGTTTTGGGATCTAGGGGAGCCCCTATTGGGCCGATGGAGTTGTATGAGGTATCAATGTGAAGCCTATGTGAGGGGGCATCCGCCTGAACTAGTGTCTCGGCCGTTGGGTGCATATAAAACTTTCTCCAGAAAAAAAGCGGAATACGGACTTTACCCCTAAAATAGGGGAAAACACCTATCAACCCTAGCCAAAAGGGCTAATATTGGTCTCCGAGCTTATTGAGACCTGCCTATCAAGTCAATGGGATGGGTGCATGTAAAAATTTCTCCAGAAAAAAAGCGGAATACGGACTTTATCGAAAAATCCGGGAAAATGCCTATATGGGGTATGGGGGGTATATAGGTCGCCGGGCTTAACGGGGCTTGCCTATCAATAGAGTTATCTCCTCCTAGTTCCAGGGTGGGTGTATGTAAAAATTTTCCTGAAAAAATACGGAACACGGACTTTATCCTAAATTACGGGAAAATGCCTATATGGGGTACGGGGGGTATAGGACCATCCTGGGAAACCTACTTCTAGACATTTGCGGTATGGTTCTTTGGATTTGTTTTCTTAGTCTCGTCAAGACAAACATGATAGGAAGTGTCCCGGCACGAAACGGTGAAATTTTTGAAAAAAGTTCGAGGTCTGTATATAGCCCCATATAGACCCATATACTGGGGTATAAGCCCAATGTATGTATAAATCCATACTGGGTGGACGTGTTGGAGTCTAGGTGAGTCCCTGGTGGTCCAATGGTGTCGTATGAGGTCTTATTTTGAAGCTCTCATGCAGGAGCACTTGACTACACTAATGGTTCGTACGTTGTCAATATTCTGCGCATGCGCAGCCTGGCCGTAGTATAGAAAGCAGACATTTTTGGGGGTGTGTGCGGGTGTGTTTGGGTTAGAGATGGTCGTTTGATCCTATCAAATCATTTCAATCGCATCACGTATCCGTACAATACCCAAAGTCATATTGGATCCCAAAATGCTGTATTGTATTCATATCGTACGCTTTCTAAGGGAGGTAACTCTTTTTGTTGTGGCGCTTTTGCATTTCGTCCTGTGTGTGTAGGGACTATGCAGGAGTCTAGTGGTGTAGGCTGTTTGACGGAACCCAGTGCCGTCTAGCTCAATCTAGGTTTGCCGATGTTCTCCGAGACCACATAATAAGCCAATCACGACAATTCTGCCTATCCATCAACGCCCTGGTGAAATAGCTCAGAAGTTCTGATTTTCTAGATATTCCATGGAATTGTCACTAATTCTTCGAAATGCAGTGACGCCCGTCAACGCTCGTAGTTACGCCTTAACGCTCTAACATAACGCCTTGACGCCATGATATAGACCGAAGAGAGAACAACAAAAGCAGAGATGACACATGAGAGAACAACAACAACAAGAAGTTTTTTCATATAGTTTATTTTCCCCAATGTTACATCATACCCACGCTGGGGGAGCCGCGTTGGGTATGTTTACAACTCAAGAAAACTCTTGTCCAATCAGAGGCCGCCATTTGCATCTGTTATATTCCTTCTTGTCCGTTAGATGTATTTTCGGTTGCTCTTGTCTGTCGCCATTTCAGAAAGTTCCATCTTTGCTCGGTGTGACCTAAGCGTCGTCGTCGGGCAGGCCTGGATATTCTTCGGGTAGCATGTCCTGAAACAGTTGTTTGCGCATTCTGATCGCATTTTTCAGGGCCTCGGTGGGTGGTAGTCCCATAGCCTCTTCCAGGTGACGCTTGGTCCTCATGATGGACCTGTGCGTGCGGTCGCCTTTCATTTCAAGCGGTAGTAAGGTATACTGTTCATAGATCGCCATGGCTGTTTTCCTGATGCGAGGGCGCATTTGGGTGTATGCCTGTTGTAAATTATCCTCTCCGGCGTCCTCGATCGCTGCAGCGTAAGTATTGATAGCTGCTGTCACAATACGATCCCAGAAGGTAGGTTCTGCCTCACTTTCCACGGATGTAGGCTGACTATCTGAGGTCAAGCTCTCCGTATCACTAGATGGACTCTCAGCAATCTCTGTTTCGGTATCAGTCGATACACTCTCAGCAGTCTCTGTATCAGCATCCGCCTCAACGGACTCCTCGGAGTCTTCAATCCCATGTATATTTTTCTGGTGTCGCATCATATCGTAATGTCTGGTGAACGTGCGTTCGCACTCAGAGCAAGTATAAGCCATGTTGACGGTTGAACGTCGACTGTGCGTGTTTTTGGAAATACGCTTGCTTTTATAGACAGTAACGCCCATCAACGCTTAGCTTAACGCTTCAACGCCCTGGTGAATTACTCAGAAGCTCTGATTTCCATGGAATTGACTCCAATTCACCGAAATACAGTGACGCCCGTCAACGCCAGTCGTTACGCCTTAAGAAAGTTCCATCTTTCTTAACGCTTTAACGTGGTTTAATGATGCGTTCGAACAAATGTTTCTTTAGTGCTATTGCTCTGACATACGCCGCTTTCCAGTTTATGCCCGAGGTTTTCAACATCGACGCTGTTCTTTCAATTTCCATATGGACTGGGTCCTTATCCAACAATTTCATATGGGTCACGAGGTCGACATACCGCTGACGTAAAGCCCGTCGTAGTCTGGGTGCCAATCTGTTATGGGCTAAAATTGCGGCTTCCTCTTTCGAATTACAAGCGTCTAGTCCGTCATTTCCTTGTTTCCTGTGGCCTCCAACATCTCGCCCATCTCGGCGTCCATACTTTCTTTGAACAAATCCTTCCATAGCCTCGAGTTCACATTATGTTCTTCAACCTCGGGTTGGTCCTTCACGGTTGGGTGATATTGCGGGACTGATGGTATGAAGGGGCCCCGCTGTATGGGGGTGGGTTGCTGCTGCTGCCCTACCATATGTGGACTCGGTGGATGGTGTCGGGATATATGACGTTGCGGTGATGCCTCGCCGGGTAACAGGTGGGTCGTCAGCCGACGATCTTCCGGAGTATGGGCTTTTAAATCTACGAACAGGTAGCCGTACGAACGGCTTGTCGCTCCTTGAAACGCCTGCATGAAATGGTCGATGTTCTGAGGATAAATTCGACTACCAAACACACGGATTTGTGCTCTGTCAATGGGATTGGAGAACAACACAAAGTATTGGCAGTTCAAGGCAATATCTCTGGACGCCTTCCCTTGAGGAAAGAGATTCTGAGTCAAATAGATGACGGACAGATTGCGATGATGGGACCCTTTGGTGAATAGGTCGGCGATTTTCGAATTGTCCTTGGCCGCACTCATCAGATCATCGAGCACTACCACGTTGGTCTGCTCGGAATCGAAGTAATAGGGTTCGTCTATGTCGTGAGGAATTCCTGGGACAAAGCTCACATTCTGTAATCGCGTAGTTTCGTAGGCGGGCGGCCACTGGCTATAACACCAAACAACACGTGTCGGAGCTGGGGTTGCCACACCTTCCTCTAGAAACTTCATCACCCAGGACGTCTTTCCACACCCCGTAGGCCGCTCACCGTAATCGTATAGGGATGTCCTACTCCACTTGGTGGACCTATAGCGGGACTTGGTGGTGTCTCTTGTCTATGCGTTAGACGCATATGTCTGAGCATATTGTCGCGACGAGAGAGTGTCTTTTGACAGAACGGACATGTACTCGACATGGTACCCGGTCAAAGGATGGATACAGACTGAGGCTAATGGTGTACAAACGACCTTATATGACCACTCACTCACTCACTCACTCACCGTCGTTAGTGCGTCCATGCGTTAAGACGGGCGTTGGGGACGCCTCACGGGCGTTTTGCACGCCTCACTCACTCACTCACTCACTCACACGCGCGAGGGCGTCAACGTCCGGTGGTGGTGGTGGGAGCTCTCGTGTGGCAGAGCTCTTGGATCGGAGCTCTTGGAGCTCAAAGCGAGTGGAGCTCAGAGCTCGGAAGTGACATTTGCATGTGACCTCCGTGAGGTCACTTCCGCTTCCGTTCACGTGACCGGAACTGACCTTTGACCCCTGCGCGCAATTTTTATCCGGTTTTGTTGGCGCGCGCAGGGGTCAAAGGTCAGTTCCGGTCACGTGAACGGAAGCGGAAGTGAAGCACACGCTTTGAGCTCCAAGAGCTCCGATCCAAGAGCTCTGCCACACGGGAGCTCCCACCACCACCACCGGGCGTTGACGCCCTCGCGCGTGTGAGTGAGTGAGTGAGTGAGGCGTGCAAAACGCCCGTGAGGCGTCCCCAACGCCCGTCTTAACGCATGGACGCACTAACGACGGTGAGTGAGTGAGTGAGTGAGTGGTCATATACGGTCGTTTGTACACCATTAGCCTCAGTCTGTATCCATCCTTTGACCGGGTACCATGTCGAGTACATGTCCGTTCTGTCAAAAGACACTCTCTCGTCGCGACAATATGCTCAGCCATATGCGTCTAACGCATAGACAAGAGACACCACCAAGTCCCGCTATAGGTCCACCAAGTGGCGTAGGACATCCCTATACGATGACGGTGAGCGGCCCTACGGGGTGTGGAAAGACGTCCTGGGTGATGAAGTTTCTAGAGGAAGGTGTGGCAACCCCAGCTCCGACACGTGTTGTTTGGTGTTATAGCCAGTGGCAGCCCGCCTACGAAACTACGCGATTACAGAATGTGAGCTTTGTCCCAGGAATTCCTCACGACATAGACGAACCCTATTACTTCGATTCCGAGCAGACCAACGTGGTAGTGCTCGATGATCTGATGAGTGCGGCCAAGAACAATTCGAAAATCGCCGACCTATTCACCAAAGGGTCCCATCATCGCAATCTGTTCGTCATCTATTTGACTCAGAATCTCTTTCCTCAAGGGAAGGCGTCCAGAGATATTGCCTTGAACTGCCAATACTTTGTGTTGTTCTCCAATCCCATTGACCGCACAAATCCGTGTGTTTGGTAGTCGAATTTATCCTCAGAACATCGACCATTTCATGCAGGCGTTTCAAGGAGCGACAAGCCGTCCGTACGGCTACCTGTTCGTAGATTTAAAAGCCCATACCCCGGAAGATCGTCGGCTGACGACCCACCTGTTACCCGGCGAGGCATCACCGCAACGTCATATATCCCGACACCATCCACCGAGTCCACATCTGGTAGGGCAGCAGCAGCAACCCACCCTCATACAGCGGGGCCCCTTCATACCATCAGTCCCGGAATATCACCCAACCGTGAAGGACCAACCCGAGGTTGAAGAACATAATGTGAACTCGAGGCTATGGAAGGATTTGTTCAAAGAAAGTATGGGCGCCGAGGTGGGCGAGATGTTGGAGGCCACAGGAAACAAGTTTCAACGCAAAGGGTATTCGAAAGAGGAAGCCGCAATTTTAGCCCATAACAGATTGGCACCCAGACTACGACGGGCTTTACGTCAGCGGTATGTCGACCTCGTGACCCATATGAAATTGTTGGATAAGGACCCAGTCCATATGGAAATTGAAAGAACAGCGTCGATGTTGAAAACCTCGGGCATGAACTGGAAAGCGGCGTATGTCAGAGCAATAGCACTAAAGAAACATTTGTTCGAACGCATCATTAAACGACGTTAAAGCGTTAAGAAAGTCTGTTAAGGCGCTGAGACGGGCGTTAAGGCGTAACGACTGGCGTTGACGGGCGTCACTGTATTTCGGTGAATTGGAGTCAATTCCATGAAAATCAGAGCTTCTGAGCTAATTCACCAGGGCGTTGAAGCGTTAAGCTAAGCGTTGATGGGCGTTACTGTCTATAAAAGCAAGCGTATTTCCAAAAACACGCACAGTCGACGTTCAACCGTCAACATGGCTTATACTTGCTCTGAGTGCGAACGCACGTTCACCAGACATTACGATATGATGCGACACCAGAAAAATATACATGGGATTGAAGACTCCGAGGAGTCCGTTGAGGCGGATGCTGATACAGAGACTGCTGAGAGTGTATCGACTGATACCGAAACAGAGATTGCTGAGAGTCCATCTAGTGATACGGAGAGCTTGACCTCAGATAGTCAGCCTACATCCGTGGAAAGTGAAGCAGAACCTACCTTCTGGGATCGTATTGTGACAGCAGCTATCAATACTTACGCTGCAGCGATCGAGGACGCCGGAGAGGATAATGTACAACAGGCATACACCCAAATGCGCCCTCGCATCAGGAAAACAGCCATGGCAATCTATGAACAGTATACCTTACTACCGCTTGAAATGAAAGGCGACCGCACGCACAGGTCCATCATGAAGACCAAGCGTCACTTGGAAGAGGCTATGGGACTACCACCCACCGAGGCCCTGGAAAATGCGATCAGAATGCGCAAACAACTGTTTCAGGACATGCTACCCGAAGAATATCCAGGCCTGCCCGACGACGACGCTTAGGTCACACCGAGCAAAGATGAAACTTTCTGAAATGGCGACAGACAAGAGCAACCGAAAATACATCTAACGGACAAGAAGGAATATAACAGTTGCAAATGGCGGCCTCTGATTGGACAAGAGTTTTCTTGAGTTGTAAACATACCCAACGCGGCTCCCCCAGCGTGGGTATGATGTAACATTGGGGAAAATAAACTATATGAAAAAACTTCTTGTTGTTGTTGTTCTCTCATGTGTCATCCTTGTTGTTGCTGTTGTTCTCTCTCCGGTCTATATCATGGCATCAAGGCGTTATGTTAGAGCGTTAAGGCGTAACTACGAGCGTTGACGGGCGTCACTGCATTTCGAAGAATTAGTGACAATTCCATGGAATATCTAGAAAATCAGAACTTCTGAGCTATTTCACCAGGGCGTTGATGAATAGGCAGAATTGTCGTGATTGGCTTATTATGTGGTCTCGGAGAACATCGGCAAACCTAGATTGAGCTAGACGGCACTGGGTTCCGTCAAACAGCCTACACCACTAGACTCCTGCATAGTCCCTACACACACAGGACGAAATGCAAAGACGCCACAACAAAAAGAGTTACCTCCCTTAGAAAGCGTACAATATGAATACAATACAGCATTTTGGGATCCAATATGACTTTGGGTATTGTACGGATACGTGATGCGATTGAAATGATTTGATAGGATCAAACGGCCATCTCGAACCCAAACACACTCACACACACACCCCCAAAAATGTCTGCTTTCTATACTACGGCCAGGCTGCGCATGCGCAGAATATTGACAACGTACGAACCATTAGTGTAGTCAAGTGCTCCTGCATGAGAGCTTCAAAATAAGACCTCATACGACACCATTGGACCACCAGGGACTCACCTAGACTCCAGCACGTCCACCCAGTATGGATTTATACATACATTGGGCTTATACCCCAGTATATGGGTCTATATGGGGCTATAGACAGACCTCGAACTTTTTTCAAAAATTTCACCGTTTCGTGCCGGGACACTTCCTATCATGTTTGTCTTGACGAGACTAAGAAAACAAATCCAAACAACCATACCGCAAATGTATAGAAGTAGGTTTCTCAGTGGGACAAACATTGGACCTATACCCCCATAACCCGTATATGGGTCTATATGGGGCTTTATCATATCTCAGAGAAGCATGTAGACCTCATGTGTGATGCTGTATTGTCAACTTGCTGGTCGAATATATATCGTATACCCCCGTCGCCAAGGGCAACGAACAGGTGTTCACTAGATTCCATCGTCTGCTAAACAAAATGGCTGAATCAGGCAAACGTTTCGCGTCTCACACGGACGATGAAGTTGTTGAAAAGCGGGCTAATATTATTCCCAGCAACACAAAAAAATCGAACAAAGCGTCCGCCAGAACTTTGAAGTATTACCTGAAAGAGAAGGGACAGAGTGAAGAATTCGAAGGATTCTCGGCTGAGAGGTTAGCAGAGGTACTCAGTCATTTTTATTTGGATGCCCGAAAACAAGACGGAGAATTGTACAAAACATCCACTCTCGAAAACTTTCGACATTCTCTGAATCGTTACCTGAAAGCCCCACCGTATTTGAAAACTTTTGATTTGATTAGAAATTCGGAGTTTAATGAAGCCAACGAGTGCTTCAAAACCGCACTTGCAGAGTTGAAGGCATCTGGAAAAGGCGACACCGATCATTATGAGCCCATAAACGAGTCCGATCGTTGTAAACTCTACAAGTCTGTTCTCATGTCCCCAAAACCCCAACTGGGCTTGCAAATAAAGTTCAGTTCGATGTACGTCTGTTCTTCTTTAGAAGGGGAGTGGAGAATATGGAAAAGATGACAAAAAACACATTCATCATCAAGCGGGACCCGAAAACTGGGCAGAGGTATGTGAAAAAAAAGGAGGATGAACTCACAAAAATCGCCGGGCCCAGCAAAAAGAGGGTGTTACCGGACTCATGCCTGAAGAAGAAGGTTCCCCGTTCTGTCCTGTTGCTTCATTCGAAAGTTATATGTCCAAACTCCATCCGAAATGTGATCGCTTGTGGCAGTACCCGGTTGATAGTTTCCTCGACGACGATAAAGTTTGGTATTATAACAAACCTATTGGGAAACACCGCTTGGCAGCCTTCATGACCAACCTGGGCACTCGTCTGAAACTTTCTGAACCATACACTAACCACAGTATACGAGCAACCGGCATCACCATCCTTGGTAGAAACAACTATTCAGCATCTCAAATAATGGCTGTCACAGGTCACAGATCTGTCTCGTCGCTGTCGGTTTACCAGTGAGTAAGTGATGGCGAGAAACTGCAAATGGGCCACACGGTTGCGTCAGTAGCCTTTCCTGACACGATGGGTTCAACCCGAAAGACGAATACCGGTACGCATACACTTCCAGTAAATGTTCTTGTCAAACCCCATCCTGCAGAAACTGTGACATCATCTTCTCAGTACCCTGCACCCACGTCAACTGATGCCACGTCGGCCGTGTTACACACCCAGGATGTACGAGCAGAAGGCCATGCCGACGACTTTGATTCTGATCTTAATCAGCTGTTTTGTGAATTCGACAGCACCGCTGTCCCACCCACATCGTGCGACATTCCCACAGCTATCCTGGTCGCCGCAAATCCCTCAGCGCCAATGTTCAATAACTGCACAATAAATGCAATCAACATCATCGTGCGAAAATGAAGCAAATACCTATACTTCTGCCAAATTGTGCAGGACAGTTTGATTTTTCCGATTTTTTTCTCGAACTGTAAATTTAAGTCAGTTCATGTTGGTCCTTCTCCTGTGTGATGTTATGGAAACATGACACAAGTGACACTGTCGAGTGACACGGTGTTGAATTATAGACAGAATGGAAATGTAACAGTTCACACGTGTATTTGAAACTTACCACGCAACAGATGTGAATCCGAAACGGGTCTTTCGATGTATTTATTAACAAAAGGTATATAATCTAGATATTATACTCGTCGATGGCTATTAAATATTAAATATGAAATTGAGATTAAGCTTAATGTTCCAGTATTTTATACGTTTCCGATTTTCAGAATAGAACATAAGAGATGAAGCTGAATTTGAAGTTAGATTGTTCATTCTTTATCACCGAAGCCCACCGGTATTTCACACGGAAACCGGGTTCATTGTTCACGGATTACAGTATATGTTATCGTTATCTTTGCTCCTCCCTTAGTACGTTTTAAAGATGAGGATTGTAAAAATGATACATTTGTCTTTGTGTTCATTTTTTCCGGTGCATGCTGTGGATCGTTCTGAAACCAGTGCAAGTCCGATCGAAGTCCGTTCCATTATGTCGGCCTTGAAGTCCAAAGTGATTCTTAATGCTCTGAGATATGATAAATTCGTTATACATCGCCCTTCCGGGGTAATACGGGATTCGATTTGGTTTCTCTCGCCATATTTTCCCTCGGCTGCGCCTCGGAAAAATATGGCGAGAGAAACCAAATCTCATCCCGTATTACCCCGGAAGGGCGACGTATAACTAATAATATACAGACCTCGAACTTTTTTCAAAAATTTCACCGTTTCGTGCCGGGACACTTCCTATCATGTTTGTCTTGACGAGACTAATAAAACAAATCCAAACAACCACACCGCAAATGTCTAGAAGTAGGTTTCCCAGTGGGACAAACATTGGTCCTATACCCCTAGTATGGGACTATATGGGCCTCCCTGAACTTTTTTCAAAAATTTCAACGATTCGCTCCGCGACACTTCCTATCATGTTTGTCTTGACGAGACTAAGAAAACGAGACCCCACAACCTATACCGCAAATGTCGAGAAGTAGGTTTCCCAGGATGGTCCTATACCCCCCATATCCCATATAGGCATTTTCCGTAATTTAGGATATAGTCCGTGTTCCGTATTTTTTCAGGAAAAATTTTACATACACCCACCCTGGAACTAGGGGGAGATAACTCTATTGATAGGCAAGCCCCGTTAAGCCCGGCGACCTATATACCCCCCATACCCCATATAGGCATTTTCCCGGATTTTTCGATAAAGTCCGTATTCCGCTTTTTTTCTGGAGAAATTGTTACATGCACCCATCCCATTGACTTGATAGGCAGGTCTCAATAAGCCCGGAGACCAATATTAGCCCTTTTGGCTAGGGTTGATAGGTGTTTTCCCCTATTTTAGGGGTAAAGTCCGTATTCCGCTTTTTTTCTGGAGAAAGTTTTACATGCACCCAACGGCCGAGACACTAGTCCAGGCGGATGCCCCCTCACATAGGCTTCACATTGATACCTCATACAACTCCATCGGCCCATTAGGGGCTCCCTAGATCCCAAAACGTCTATTTCCATACCCTTTTCCCACAATTCCCTGTCTGCGCATGCGCAGAATGGTGACAACGCCCGAGCCGCTAGTCCAGTCAGATGTCCCTTCACGAATGCTTCACATTGATACCTCATATGACCCCAATGGACCATAAGTGGCTCCCCTAGCTCCAAAACGTCTATTTTCATACCCTTTGGCCACTGCGCATGCGCAGAATGCCGATATTTCAACCCCACATCCAGCCCATCAGATGGCCCTTCACGAATGCTTCACTTTGATACCTCACTCGACCCAATCGGTCCACTAGGGACCCACCTAGGTCACAAAACGTCTATTTAGGTATTCCCCGTATACATTAACATTGGAAGTCAACCCATGCCGCGGAGGCAGACCGCATTACCACCAGACCGCATCACCGCGGAAGAATTCGAGGTCAAAGGTTGCCG